>JAPMOR010077837.1:257810-306926 GCA_026543865.1 Argiope aurantia
TATGATATTTTAATATCTAATTTAATCCAAATTCATTTCCTAAACTTTTGTATAATTCGGTCCATGTCGGAGTCATTCTAAAGTGTTCTCTTGTTTCCTGATCCCATTCCACTGTTGAAGCTTTGTAAAAATGATGCGCCATCAGTTCCACGTGTCAAGTGAAAACGATGCCTTCGGTGCCCATATCCAAGGTCAACATGCGATCGAATTGACACGTGGCCGGAAATCCCATGTTATATAAGACTAGTGATCATTTGTTTCGTCCCTTCCTTACTTCTGCTTTTGTTTCGCGCTGTTGTGGACGTGTTGTGTCCGCACCTACTTGTAAATAATTATGCCTTCCCAGAATGGATTAAAATGAATTTAAAAATGTAAAATGTCTCTTCTATGTGGGAAAAGGCAACGATCAGCAATAATATGAAAATATATTTATTATAATTAAAGGACAAAACATGACTATACTAACATAAAACATATAAAGATACATGAGCGTGAGCTGTACGTCTTACAGACTCACTACCCAACTCTCGTCTAGAACTACGTCGCGTCTTTCGTTCAGAGACCCGTCTCGTTCCACACGTCTAGACTTTCGTTCAGACCCGTCTGATCCTTACTCCGTCTAACAAGCATCAACACCTGTTGGCCAGCAGATGGCACTCTTCATCAGGCGTTCGTCACTACATTCGGCGATCCTGATGTCTCTTTCGCCCTCGAAAGTTAAACCAAAGTAGAAAAATCTAAAAGAATAAATAAATATTAAAAAAAACAGTATCTGGATAAACCAATGAACATTTTTTTTTAGCCTGAAGACCATGCTTTCATGAAATCAGCTGCTGCGGAAGTTGTATCTAGTCCGTCATGGCATCCAACTTTTTCCACGTCATAGCGATCCATAGGTTTAACCTTGACAATCGGATACGGTAAATGAAATTTTGGTCTTAGTTTGAGCCCAGTTTCAAACTGCGTCCGTGTATGGCCACTAATTCACCAAGTTTGTAGATGCGAGCCCTTGCTTCTTCTCGCATATTATTTCGATCTTCCATCATTGCTTTTGCGTATTCTTCTTCCAATATTTCCTTTAAATGTAAATCAGTTGTATCTTTTAATTTTACTCCAGTTAAAAGCTCAAACGGGGTAAACTTTGTACTCCTCGAAACAGTACTATTGATTATTTTCTGCACTGATGCAACATGTTTATACCATTTGGTAGGGTCTGTTATCGAGAGTTTTGATAGAATGGGTATTAAAATTTTATGCATTATTTCAATTTGCCCATTTCCGCGAGGAATTCCAGTGCTAATTTTGAAATGTTCAATACTTTCATCCTGACCGTATGTTTCAAATTCTTTTGAGGTAAAAGCTGAACCTCTGTCTGTTATTGTTCTCGTTGGATTTCCAAAAGTAGATTGTTGAAGCTTAAGTTTAGTTATTGCATCCTGACTAGATGTTGATTTAACCGGATACAACCAGACAAATTTTGTAAAAGCGTCGACTATTGAAAAAAATATGCTGATAGTTCTTATTTGTAGAAGGCATAGGGTCAATGAAATCGATGTGATATGTACTTAAAGGCAAATTTTCTTTTGGGATGGGGTTAAAGAAACCTTCACCTTTCCCACGTTTCTTATTATAAAGAATACACTTCACGCAATTGGCAACCACACTTTCTATTTTCGACCTCAACTTAGGTATGTAAAATTCTTGCTTTAAAATTTCTTCTGTCTTAGCTACAGCGTATTGTCCTTTATTGTGAATTTCTCGAATAATTTCTCTTTGTAATGCTTCTGGGACTATGAGCAATTAATTCTCTACCATTATTGTATTTGTATAAAACTCCATTTCTCACAATGTGTTCATCGTCTTCTTGCTTATCTATAAAAGCTTTTAATTTCTTAAGGAATTCGTCCTGATTTTGAGCATTGGCTATTTTAGTGGTTACTTCATTATATGAACGAGTAACAACAAGTACTGAGTTTCGACTAAGAGAATCTACGTGTGCCATTTGTTTTCCTGATCTGTGAATAATTTGGTAATCAAATTTCTCTAACTGTAAAGCCCATCTTGCAACTTTTGGTGTAAGATCTCTTTTACTTATCGTTTGTTGGAAAGCGGAACAATCAGTCACAATTTTAAACTTAGAACCCAGTAAATAATGTCTAAATTTTTTCAACGCTTCGATTACAGTCAAAACTTCTAATTCATAGCTACTATATTTTCTTGTTGTGGAGATGTTTTTCGACTAAAATAATGAATAGGATAAAACTTATTGTCGGTTCCCTGTTGCAGCAGCACTGCTCCGAATCCCTGACTGCTAGCATCTGTATGGAGTTCTAAAACTGTTCCTTGTTGATAGAGATGCAAAATTGGCTCCTGAGTTAAAATATCTTTAAGTTCTTGAAAAGCTTCCTTTTGTTCAGATTCAAACTTAAATGCAATGTCTTTTCTTAGTAAATCACTAAGCGGTTTTGTGATTTTTGAATAGTGGGGTATAAATTTCCTGAAATAACTAGTAAGGCCTAAAAAGCTTTGTACTTGTTTGTGGTTGTGGAAATTTTTGTACAGCTACCGTTTTAGATACAGAGGGCTGTATAGTTCCGTTTTGGATTCTATAGCCTAAAAATTCTATTTGTGGTTTTAAAAATTGACACATGCAACCTGTAGAACACGTTGTAATTTTTCTAGCCCTTTTTCCTCGGTTTTGGATGGTATAATAATGTCGTCCATATAAATCAGTACAGTTCTGTCTAGCATCAAATTCCTGAATATCACATTAATGTAACGCTGAAATACACTCGGACTATTGGAAAGTCCAAATGGTACTTTAAGAAATTCCCACTGGCCATGATGTGTTACAAAAAAACGTAAATTTTGTGCTTTGTTTCTTTAGGTCTACATGAAAAAATCCGTTTTTCAAGTCCAAAGTAGTAAATATTTTTGATTGCTCATGTTTGTCAAGCAAATCTTCTATGAGGGGTAAAGGGTACCGATCTTTAATCATCTTTTTTATTTAGCTTACGAAAATCAATGCATAACCTATAACTATCATCCTTCTTCTTGCATAAAACCATAGGGGAAGAATAATTTGAGCAGCTGGGTTTTATTATCCCTTCCTGTAAACGAATTTTTATTCTTTAAAAGGCAGCCTTCGAGGGTTATGACTAATCAGAATATCATCGCTCAGTATTATTTTCATTTGCAACTCCATACTTTTGGTTTTGTTTGGCGAATACTTATTTAAAAGACGATTTATTTCCTGTCTCAAGGTTTTTTTTACATGACTAATGTCGATTTCATCATAGTTTATCGAATCCGCTAAATGAATGAAGTATGGGAGAGGATGTGTATTTATTTTATTGCATGTCTCAGCAAAAATAGGTGGCTGTCTGTCTCTTTTCAGCTCCGAGGAACGTAGTGATACGACCTTGACCTCGTTTCTCACCAGCCGGGTATAATTTATTTGGGCTTTCTTCCCGTGAATGATAATTTGTTTTTCTCATAATGAAAAGCTTAGATTATTTAATACGTCCATGCCGATGATTATTTCGTTCGGCATTATTTCTAACACATACACATTAGTTGATATTACATATTCATCAATTAATATATCACAATAAAAAAAACCTAGAGGAGTAATGCTATCTCCACTTAAACCAGCTAATTTCACCTTATCAGTCGTTAAATTAGGTTTACCAATTTTCAAATAAAAATCATTATTAATCATAGTAATATCACTTCCCAGTATCAATTAATGCATCACAATTTACACCATTTATTTCAACATTTTTATTAAGCTTATTTACAGTTTTTGGAGAGTTACGAATATACACTTTATTAGAGAGAGAGACACTTTAAAATCTCCACGGGCAGATACTGGCTTTGTGGCCAAAGCTACCACATTGGAAACATTTCAATCCTTTGTTTTTAAACTTGCAATTAATTCACTTATGGCCAGCCTCGCAGCAATTAAAACATTTATTATCACTCTTGTTATAGTAATTATCATCAGCATAATTCTTTTGAGCACGAACGAACGGCAATGGGGAATTTTTAGCTTCTTTCGCGATTTCAAATTTACTTCTGTTTTCGGAAACACGCCAATTTCTGTTTGTTTCCTTTTTAAGGTGACTTCGTGCAGCTTCATATTCGTCCAGTTTATTAACCAAATCTTCTACTTTCTTTATTTTGGGAAAATAGTGGAGAAAATGATCCCGTACGTCATTTGGCATTTTACTCTTTAACTGGTCAACGACCATTAGCTGCTTTAAATCTTCAAAATCGGTTATTTCTAAACAATTTATCCATTCCTCAAAAAAATTATTCTGTTCAAAACCGAAATCCCGCCATGAAGAAGAAAAATCTCGTTTGTGAGTAAAGAACTTCTGCATGAGTTGTTCGGAAGTTAATTTAAATCCTTTAAGCAACAGTTTTTTTATGTAATCATAGCCATTAGCTGATGGATCAGGTTCACGAGCAATTAAATTGACTATATCCAATGGTAATAACCCGAGTAAATAAGAAATTCAGTTTTCTTTTGCAATGTTAGCCCTACTTATTTGTTTCTCAAATAATGAAAGGTAAATACTTATGTCTCCACTATTATCATAATTCTTTAGCAATTTTAATATATCAATAGTAGGCATATCTGATACAGTTAAAGTATTTTCTCTACTTTTTAACTCGTTCTAACTTTTTCAAAGTATATTCGCGCTCATTCTTTTCTACTTCGGCCTTGGCCGTTTCGGCTTCGGCTTTTTCAGCATCTAACCTTTCTAGCTCCTGAGTGATAGTTAAAAGTAAGTTTTTTACGAATTCTTCGTCATAGTCTTTCGACTCTGTTATCATTGTAACTAACTGTCGCACTTTGGCATCCTGTGGTGCCGTTAGTTCTAATTCGTTTACTAAAGTTAGTAAGTCGCTCTTTCGTGCTCGTGTAAGAAATGCCATACTTGAGAATAAATCAAAATTGTACTCACAATTTCTTCAAAGTCGATCCACACTGCATCAGTCCACAAGGCGTTGGCATCCAAAAGGTTTATTGTAGCACATCAAATTGCTCTACGTCAAATTCCACTCCTGTTTGGCTCTTCTTTCGTCTATGTACCGGTCTTCATTAAAATCCGGGCCGAACCCCCATATTTGTGGGAAAAGGCAACGATCAGCATTAATATGAAAATATATTTATTATAATTAAAGGACAAAACATGACTATACTAACATAAAACATATAAAGATGCATGAGCGTGAGCTGTACGTCTTACAGACTCACTGCCCAACTCTCGTCTAGAACTACATCGCGTCTTTCGTTCTAGAGACCCGTCTCGTTCCACACGTCTCGACTTTCGTTCAGACCCGTCTGATCCTTACTCCGTCTAACAAGCATCAACACTTGTTGGCCAGCAGATGGCGCTCGTCATCAGGCGTTCGTCACTGCATATATATATATATATATATATATATATATATAAAGTTAAATTTCGAAATTCAGTATCTTTTAAAATTGGAGCTTCAAAAATAATATACTTTTCAGACTTTCTAAAATAAGCATCAAACATATTAAAAAAGAAAATTTTAAAAATTGCGAAAGCAAAATTAAATAGAATGTAAAAAAACTCAATGGCATGTAAAAATTTAAAAATATTAGGGTGAGGACACAAGATCTCGTGACTCGGTGGATAATGAATCAAAAACTCTTAAGTGATGATGGTTAAAATGAGGGCACTCTATCAAAACATGTCGTACTCTTAAAATGGCATGACATTTTGGAAATGCTCTCCAAACGAAAGACAATTGTGGCTAAAGCGGGCATGGCCAATGCGTAGTCGAGTTAATGAAACATCGAACTTACGCACCGGGATAACAGGCCATAAACCTGTCACTGGATCAACTGAGTGAGTTTATTTGAGGTCCGAGGATTGCTGCCACAGTCCGCGAACATGATGAGAAGTATTTTTTCGCATCGTCATATGGAAGTTTACGCTATAAGAAAGAACTTGCTGTTTTTGCCACGATATCTGCCTTTCGTTTTTGGGTGTTCTGACATAACTCTGAATCTAACAAAATAAAATTTAGAACCCTCTTTTTTCAAGACGGCAAAGAAACACTAGGATTTCCAAAACAATAGGATCCATCCGATTATTGAAGTTGGAAAGGGACTTCAAAGCACTCATGCAGTCAGTATAAATGCAGAAAGTATGATTAGAAGTCGAAATAAGTTGAAGAGCGCAAGTTATTGCAACATTTGATTAGGACTGGAGGACTTGTTCTTTGATCTTCCTAATTATTTTAAATTTATTGATATTGTAATAATTGTGTGCAAATGCAGATGCCGCACAGTCGTGTGTCATAAATAATTAAATAAAAATAAATACATTTTTCACAAAATTATTAAAATAATCTAACAAAATATTCAATAAATTTTAATTTAAAAATATGTTGAAATGGGAAATTAAATTAATCAATTTATTGAAAAATGGTCCATAATGTAAATTGTCAACGGACACAATGATGTCTGATGAAGACAAGATAGAAAAATCGGACCTATCTTGCTACAGTATTTCCATATAGTAGATCGTTTTTTTCGTAGACAAATAAAAAGTATATTTCTGATATGAAATATACATGTAATGATTTAACTTATTTACATTAAAAATGCATGTATATAATAAATTTTTTTTGCTTTTTTATTATTAATTACAAACTTTAATAACACTTCTGAATTTTATGAAGTTCTGGCTTTCAACGACTTTTAGAATATATTTCGATACTTTTGATTACCCAAAATAAAACAGTAAAATCATACGGCTAAGATAAACGTTTGTTCAGGTAAACGTGGAAATTGTTTTATCATGTAAAAATCCCTTGGCTGATATAAATGCTTGCTCAGCTAAATTTGGTAAAATATCCTTTTGATGGCACAGGAGTTCATTTTTTTTCTAATGTTGTGAATATATAAAAGTTGCTAAAAATTGAACACTGTGTTTCATCACGGAAAAGAAAATTAAAACTGCGATTTCGAATGCACTTTCCCCTTGATCTTTCATTAGAAGTTTCATGTATTTAAGACTCCATATAAAGGGTGTCCCACAATACAGATTTGAATTCGGCACATTCGTGCAGTAAAGTGTTGGCAATCCTATTAAAAAAACCATTTGTCCGCTGATCGTTTAGAGACAATAAAAATGGAGCGCCACATGATAGAATAACATGTTAAAGCAATATTGAATAAAGCAATATTTGAAGACAAGGTTTTCTTTTCTTTAAATTGTTATGGTTTTATTGAATCGTAAAGTGCGCAAGATAGTGTTATGTATGGTATAAAACATGAAGAAAATGTCTTCCATGGCGTTATTGGCATTTTGCATAAATGTGGCTAAATTTCATTCATTCAGTGTAAAATCTCTCCTTCAATGCATTTGTGATTGTGTACTTGTTGGCATAGACCTTTGACTTCAAATAACGCCATAAAAAGAAATCCAATTGTTAAATCACACTATCTAGGGAGACAATTCTTAAATTTCCGAACAGTTTCCGCCAGACTTTCATTATTTTTGGAACATTATTCAACAATGAAAACATCATGTCCCAACGTGTGACGGTCCAATTTTGCTAGCACTAAACTATCAGCTGTTAAATGGTTTTTTCAATAGGGGTTAACAACGCTTTACTGCCCGAATGGTGGCAAATTCAAATCGAAAATCTCCCGTTCCTTTACTTACATGCATCATATCACTTCATTGAACAACTGAGCTAAAATTAAACTTGGAACTATTTTTATCCAAAGAAATCCCTGATGGATATATTAGTTAACGAAAAAAAGATGTTATCTAGATGTAAAAAAATACAAGATGCATCATGCGAATAAAGTGCTTTGACTGGAAGTTAAACGTAATCTTGATATTAATGCATCCATTGTGGCACAAGGCCCCTGCAGTGAAGCGATGGTTTTTTTGAGTAGATTAACGAAAATAAGTGAAGCATATATGAAGATAAGATTAAGAAGCGCTACCACTTTTTTCATTTAAAGGTTCTTTTCTCTTTCCGTTTCTATCTTATGTAAAAATACGAAAAAAAAAACATTAAGAAAATAATTGAGTCAAAAATAGTCCGCATTATTGATGTTTCGGAATAGAATGGTGAATTCTGTTCGTTCTTCTATGTTAAATGGATTTGAAGTAAACAGCCGTGAAGAGCATGGGTCAGTTCCTGTTAATGCTCATTATTAAGATCCTGAGATTAATTGTCAGCAGTGATCTTGAAAGTACTTTCCCAAGAATTGTTTTTCTAACGGTGTTAGTTTAACGTCGGTTTTTTTTTATCTAATTTAGAATTAAGAAAGCGGATTTAAAAATATTTTTAGATTTTTTAATTAATTATATATAAATAGTATTTAAAACATGGGGTTACAAGAGAAACGGTACTCCAATTATTTGATGCAGTGTCTTCAAAATAAAAAATACATACATAATATATATTTGTATCTGTATCTTTATCTTCCCATCATGATTTTAGTGATTATTTCCAAAGAAAAACAAACCAACAAAGGTTCGAGCTTTTAGTTTACAATATGATAATGTTTTAGACCATCATCTGTATTTTAAACATTTTTATGAATATAGCAGTGATAATTTGTAAATCAAATATATTCAATATCATAGCGTAAGTGAAGTCTAGTCAATGAAACAATGAGAATAGTTCGTTTAAAACACATTAATTTTTTTTACATCTGAACATTTTAATACATTTTAACAAATTAAAAAAATAATTATGAAAATGCTATGAAAATAAAACTGGTATCACTGAAAAACTTATTTTTCTAATAAAATAGAGTGGAAAATGTTTTCTTTTCATGCATTAATATGCTTCAAAGTTGCAAAAATATTATTGAAAAAAATATAAAAATTTCAACTTATTACAAATTAAAAATCTCAAATTTTGAAAAACTTTTTCATAGTGTGAATTTATTATCAAAGAAAGAACTGCGCAAAGAAAGAACTAAATTCGGTCGCTTTTGTCGCTTTCGGTCGCTTTTGTAAGATCAGACTTGTAAAGATACGTCCTTGAACATGTTTTACCTTATTTACCGATAGCTAACTTAAAAACGAGGATCATTCTTGAAAGATCAAACCATAAACAAAAGATAATAATAGATAATGTCAACAGTAGAATAATAATTTAGATAATAACAATGAATTTATTACCATAAGATATGCATACTTATGGGTGGTTTCAGACATAATAATCTCCATATATTTGTCGATTGGTGGAATAAGTATTCTTGCCACTTCTTCAAGGATCATTGCCAAAGTGATGTGAGATAAGAAAAGTTTCTACGAAACTCTTTATAAATCTCGAATTTTTTTTGGCGTCCTTCCCAGTTCTTCAAATTTAAGAAGAAATAAAAATCACTTCGTTCTAAACCTTGTTCTCCATGAATTAAGACAAATATGCAAAACTATCGCGACAGAAGATCTATTCAATGAGTTTATCAAATCGTTGGAAAAAAAAGAGGACGATGGAATCCCAGGCAACGAGGTAACCGACCAGCATACCAAAATTGCGACTTTGGAGGGTGAATGTTAGACAGTCTTGCTTAATATTTGTCCTCTAAGAAAATTCAGATTAATAAGACGACTTCCAGATTAATAAGACGTCTCAAAGGTACTTTAAAGCTCATCTCGCATCACTGTCTGCAGCTTTTCGAATAGATGACCGAGAACTGGTTCACCAAAGTGACAAATACTAGACAGCAATTAATTCGAAAATTAACCATTTAAATTTTTTGTTAATCGATAAAATGAATTATCGATTGATACCCTAAAATGGAACTTCAGGATCACGTAATATTTATAAAAATTAATTATGAAATAAAAATTAGAAACAGTCAGTAATTAAAAATAAAAAAGTCTACCTTTTCATAAACTAAAAAAAATTAAATTTTCAAAAAAAGAAATTTTGTATTAATTTTTTTTCATTTATCAACTGCCATAAATTAGATAAGCATCAATAGAATAGATTAAAAAAATTTCTTTATATTCCATTAGTTCAAGAACATTATTTTTCTTTAATGATTATAAAGGAGATTAATATGTTTTTGTACTCAGTAAATTTGATTGGATTGTAATCATAATTAATTCAAAAATATTTGCACAAAACTATTATTATTTTAATTTATTTCTATATTTGAGTCAAGTTACATGTTCTGAAATCTCATTTGTAATCAAATGAATCTAATTAAAATATTTTTAATTTCATAAAATGCAGTCGAAAATAAGCTTGATATCAAATGTCATTTCAGTTAGAATAATCTAAATAAATTTAAATATTTTAAAATGATCTTTTTAGTAACAAGGGAATTTTACTTCGTACCTATAAATTTTCAAAATATGAGTAAATGTTTCAAAAAGGAAAGGGTTCAAAAAGGAAAATTCTGTTTTTTTTAATCGGTTAATAATGCCTAAACTTCTTAACGGATCTCATATTATTAATGAACTTCAAAGAATGTATAAATTCTCCAAACGTAATAGAATAAAAATAATTCAAAATAATTAGCAACATTCTATACCAAATTAGTAGTTTATATAAGTTTGTAATTAAAATTCTTTTGTAACTTTTTAAATCCTGAATCGAGAATAATTGCTAATTCTTCTTTCAATTTATTTTGCCACAAGCATATGGCAAAATTTTCAGTAATTTTGCTTCCTAATTTAAAACGGAAATCTTAATTGAAAATTGAAATGGACTTTTCTAATTATATATCTATTGCTGAATAATAATATATCAATTTAAATATTGCTGAATGTATATATGCTCCAGAATAAAAATCAGAAATTTTGATCCGATGTTTTGAGTTATGTCACACTTGATCTTTAAGGCACGAAGAAAATAAGGTCGCTGTTTACTTTTCTAAAATGATCCAGAGATAAATAAAATATTTGATTAAAAATTAAACAAGTTTTTGTTTAGACACAAAATTATTTTTATTGATGTATATGTATTTGTATATTTCCTTAAAAAATCCCCCTTTTTTCATGATGTCAATTTTATTTCCGTTTAATTTTGCTTTTCAATTTTTTGTGAAATAAATCTTTCGAAAATATTGTCTCATAAAAATTATTTTTACTCTATCTTAAAATTAAAAAAAAAGACTTTTAAATATGATACCAATTTCATTTCTTTTCAATAATTTAAATCTTTTTCAGTTACATTTTTTGAAAATATTGCCTCATGAAAATTATTTTTATGCTTTGTAAAATTCGAAAAAATTATTTTATTGATTCCAATTTTTTGAATAGTTTTTTTATTCTTAACGCTTAATATTCATAGCGTGAAACAATATTTTATTGTTATGATGACATTGAAACTAATCCCATAGTTTTATCAAATCATACTATTCGAGTACTTTCGCCAATGTTAAATCAAGGTGAAAAAAATTACCTTTTTTTCTCTATTGACGTCAAAGTAGGATTTCTAATTTTCCTTTTATCTTTCAGTATACATTTCTCAATTTGCACTCACTGCACTCCAATTTGTATTATACAGATCCTATTAAAATATAATATTTTATGGTCTTAGCAAAATGCAAGAAAAAATTATAAATATATGTGTTTCCTATTATTTTAATAGCCAGAGAAATCAGCATTTCGGGTGCACAAGCAGGTCGCCAAAGGCGGCAAGTATTGAATTAGACAATTTTTTTTATAATATATAAAAATTTAAAAGTTTCAATTTTCCACGAATTCAAAATTGAATTATGATGTTACATAATATTAAATGATCAGTGATCTCGGCATGTAAATATTCCACCTACCTTCATATTATTCTATTTATACGCCTGCTTTAATCCATTCGATAAAATATTTCCTTTTTAAAAAAATCTCACTTCAATTTTCTTGTAAAGAGGAAAATAAAGCAAGCCTTTAATACGATATAATAGAAAAATTCCGTAATAAATTTATTGTATTAAGTTAATCTTCAATAATTCTTTTTAATACAAAATGTATTTATTTAACAGATTATTTCTGGTTCTATAAATGTTAATCCACGATCCAAAAAAGACACAATGATCCTGTCTTCCAATTCCATGAATAAATGTGAGATTTGTAGTAATGTAAATGTATTATAATTTTGTAAATGTATTATAATACAACGACAAATTGCTATAACTAGGCACGAATGAAGTTGCCATGTTAACTTCATTTCTAGACATAATCCCTATTTATTTTATTCTCTATGGCTTAAGGTTTCAAGATCAATAGAAAGTATAAGGTATTTTACTTTGAATGAATTGAATAAATTGAATGAAATTGAATGAAATGAATGAAGACAGTGAAATCAAATGTTTAGACAATAACAAACAAAATGAAAAGAAACGCAATCGCTTCGCATTCTTTTATTCTATTTCTTTCATAAACGAGATTAAAATTTATTGTCTGGTTATTTCAACTTATGGGTAAGGATGAACATTTCAAAACATCATTGTATTCTGTTTTTTAATAAATCCCTTTGGAAGTCACGGTGGCTTGTTGATAAGCCTGTTGGTTTCAGGTTCGAGACCCGATTCCATCGAAGAGCCTTCGTGTAAGCGAGTCTGGTGCACGTTAAACGTCCTCCCTCTGGTGTGATATGGAGAAGGGGGAGGGGGTGCCAGCTTAGGTGTCATCCTTGTCATCTGACCGCGGTTCAAAATTACGAGATCTATCCCAAATAGCCCTAGTATTGCTTTAAAACGCGATGTTAATATAACTAAATTAAATAAATCCTTTTATTTAATGAATAATATTCATAATTAAATAACAATTTAACAAAAAGTGAAAGAGATTTAGTTAATGTTTTCTTATTTTTTATTTGGTTGTAGAAAATTCAGTCTTTATTATTATCGTAATAATTCTTTTCAATTTTACCAGGCAATTGCATATATGATAACATATCCATTATATGAGTTTATACTATGTTTTTTATATTAATTATATCATTATTATTAAATACTTAATATATAATTCTTATTAAGCTTTTATGTATTATTTTAAGTTTTAAATTAAGTTTTTCTTTCTGTTATGTGATATATGTTAATTATATTTATCAATTAAATATCCCAAAGAAAGTATTATTGGGTTTTTCATATTACTGAGAAAACATTGAAATTTTATATAGCATATCAACAGGACGTATATTTTTACCATCCGCTCTTTTCTTTAAAAAATTATTATGTTTCTTATTTTTATTATGATTTTTTATATCAAAATTTTAAAAAAATTATTCAATAATACTAAAGAATTAGCAAGCTAAAAAAGATGGTAATACAAATCAGGTAGAGTGTTTTTCCAGTTCTTTTATTCAAATGAAATGAGATTTCAAGTTTTACCTTCTCGAATATGAAGAATATAATGAGAAAGTATTGCAATAATTTAAAAAAAATCGAATTCGAGATTTTGACAATTTTCCACGTTTAGGATCACACAGAGTCCAAAATCACACTTGTAGCGGTTACAATTACTGCCTTCTCCTTTCTTCATAGGTGGCGCTACTAGAGCCACCTATCAAGAGCCATGTTTTCCCATGATTCCTCATTCTTGTCTCTTGTGTTGTCCATGCTTGCCGTGTGAATTTGTTCTTCAATATGCTTGTGTTAAATGTTTGTGCCGTGGAACCTAACCGGCTAATAAAAAGTAGTTCCTGAAACTGAACTCATTCTTTCATCCATGGCATAACACCTAATAAAGAGTCTCGTCCCTCTACACACTTTTGAAATTATGCCAGTCAAACACGATAACTCAAAATGACTGAACTAGATAAATGAAGTTTCATATGAAGTTTTTACACCAAATCTGCAGATTTCTGCCTAATGTTGAACGAAAGCTAATCACAGTAAGATTCTTGGTCCATCTGAACAGGGTAACTACAAAACCCGTTGATAATCCTACTCTCGCTGGTTTTCGAATTAAATATTTCGCCCATTCTTGTTTTTGTATCATCTCTATCGTCTCATTATGGTTTACATCGGCGGATGAAACTGATATTCCCGATAAGCTACAAAATCAGACAAAAAAATTACTTTAAAAAAATTACTTTCAATAATAAAGATCGATTATAACAAAAATATCCCCCCCCCCCTTTTTTGGAGAATCAACATGCAAGGAAACCTCAGGAGAATGTGAAAATGTTTTACATTTTACATAAAAAAAATTGTTTTATGCCGATTCAAATAATGCTTAAATTTCATACAGATTACAAAATATGAATTTTTATACAATTTTAAGGATTTATTGATAACACTCATTCAAACTATATTTATATTCTTGACACACTAATATTTTAAACAAAAAAATTCCCTTCTTCTGAAAAAAAATTAGTTAAAAATTTTTGAATAGCGGTATTCTAGATGATTTTCGAGCATTTTCACGACTGCTACAGGGAAAATAATTCAATTAAATGATTTTCGTTTCCCCGATGTTGCCGTAACTGGCCATATATATATAATTAATTATTTTAAATGTTGGTGCGTTAAAAATATTTTACTAATTATAACTAATGGCAATACAAAATTGTATAAAATTTTATTTTGTAATTTTTTGAAGTAATACATTAATAGACGTAAATGATCTAAAGTGTAATCTTTAAAAAAAATTTACAGCATCTTTCCTACCGAAAATATATGTCTCTAATTGTTTAGAAATTAGATACTTTGCCTTGAGTAATACAAAAAAACCTGTATATTCAGTTTATTATTAATGTTATATCCGGATTTTTCAGTGATTCGTCATCCTCGCTTTTCCACATGTACTCTAGATAAACGATAATTACGTGACATGTGTGACTTCAACACATAGCTACATCAAATTCTAGTATTCACAGAGGGCCCCAGTTGGAAATTTCCGAAAATAGGGGAGGAAGCACTGAGAAAAAGGGGGAAATTTGGTACTAGACAGCATCAAGATGATTCGGAATCTCATATTAATCCCGGATCGGAAACGCCCTCCTGAACTTGTAGATGGCATTACGGAAATGAGGATCTTTTGAGTGTGGCCTTTTAGAAGTTTCATTTCTGTCTCAGACAGTTTGATGCCCAGTTATGACGTCGGAGGACAACTATGTTCCTTGATGGCAGAAAATCACTGCTATCTTCTTTTTAAAAGCTATCCAAAATGGTATGGAGATTCTCTCATGAAGTTTGGGAGACTTAAGCGCCTTTATTCTGACTATCATCAGTTGTCAGTTGTTTTGGATCGGATGTCAGTTTATTTTTGTAATAAGTTTTGTACGAGTTTTGATAATTTTTTTTCCTAATTGTATTTCAAAATGAGTTGTATGAAGAGAAACCGAATATCTAAAAGACATTACAATCTTCTTCAAAGTATATAATAATGAGTATATAATATATTATTTATTTGGATCTACGAAAAGCCCTATCGGTTTTGAGTGTTGGATGCCATTGAGCATTTAAGTGATACATATAAGCTTCTTAAGTTGTAGGATCTGCTGGATATTATATCCCAAGTTGCTGCATAAACATTTTAAGCATGTTTTAGTTTATTAATTTTCAATTTATGCAATATTTGGGTTGTAACTAGGCTTTGGATACTTCAGAACATTCTTGATTCTTTATTTATATAGAGACGGGAGGCATATTTTTGATGATCAGATATATTTAATATGCTGAAAAAAATTAACATCTTGACTGCCGTGAGGGTCACCGGTGACATGCAGATCCATATAAATTATACAGTAAGAAATTCAGAACTCAGTCAATGTGTTAAGCTACTTGACTTGAATTGATATGCCTAATAAATGTATGTTGAATATAACAAAATGAATATGCAAAGTCAAATCGTAACTATTAATAATTTCACTACCTAAACGTGACTAGGATAATAAAGTCTGAAATCTGTTTTGTAATCAGATAAACAATAAATTAGCATGAAAATTGATTGAATAGAATTATATTATGAAAATTGTTTAAATATCGAAGGTTACTATTATGCGTTTTCATGACCATAAGAAATATTATCGTCCCTTAATATAATGACCTTTAATGACCTTCGCTTTTTATTGATTTTTTTCATTTTCATGACTTACATACTTATGAAAAAGTCAATTTAAATAATTTTTTTCTCTCTCATCATTTTTTTAAAAATTTCGAATTTTTATTATCTGTTTTTTTTTCACCTTTTATATTCTTATTTTTATCAATTCGTTTTTTCCTTCCATTTTGTCTGAAATCATAAAACATTAATTGAAATTATATTGAAAAGAACTGCCCCATTTTGAATTTTTTTCTTTCTTATTTTTCATTGGTTATGTATTTCAGTTTATTTATCCGACAGCCTAGGGCTCTTTTTAACGAATAACTTCTAAGTCATTAATTTCAATCTTTTTCATGTCATGATATTGCAATTAGCAAAATTTGAAAGTAAAATGTACTAGACTAGTTACCTCATTTTAATCCAAAAAAACAAACAAACGAATAATCCTATTGTCACATTATGGTAATTATCTTTAAACTTCTTTCTGCACAAATTTCTGATTTGAAATGGAAAATATGAGAAATAAAATTGTATAATATTAACATTTCGAGAAATTTAGCAGTAAAATAAAGGAGGGGGGTGCTTATAATTAAAGTTCCACTTTGAAATGGTCATAAAAGAAAAACTACTGGATCAAATGCCATCACACTTGGTAATATTTGAATGTCATGGAAGTTTCTTTTCTGCCAAGAAAGGTGCAAAAACACACCACCAGGTGTAAAATGATGCTGTATGCAATATTGTTAAGCAAAATATGACACGAAGACATCGGTTTGAAATGTGTTTAATCGTTTCTGAAAAGTGTTACAAAGCATGTTCAATGGGTTTTATCTCAACAGCACTCACTGTTTATGGTGATAATCTAAACAATTTGGCAGAACTGAAAGAAGCGATACACCGACATAACTTTCCTCTTGATATGCTACTGTTGAGAATGCAATAATGCGATTTAACTTGCTTTCAGAAAATGTGAAAGCCATATTGAACATTCTTTGTAACACGTTTCAGAAACGATTAGACGCATTTTATACCGACGTCTTGATGTTCTGTTTTGCTTAATCTAATTGCTTAACAATATTGCATACAGCGTTATTTATCCTCTGGCGTTGAGTTTTTCATTTTTTTTGGCGGAAAAGAAATTCTCATGACTTCCTTTAAGGTGTACGTACACACTAGAAATTTTTTTAAAAGTTTTAACTTTAAAAATCCAGTTTTTTCACAATAGGTCATTAATATATGTTTAAACTCATTTCAGTGAGAAAAAGCCATATTACACTAATTATTAATTAATTAGATAATATTTAATGAGCTAATTAGCATATTTTTTGAAATATGATATCTTAAATTCTAATTTGTACAGACACACAATTCTAGTTGGAAATTATGCCTAATATTAGTCTTCGTGGTTGTCTGGCTCAATCAAGTTATGAAAATATATATATTTTTTTACAATTTTTTCATCAACGATAAATAGAAAAAACGAAATTTTTTCTGTAATTTTAAATTTTAAATAGCTATTAAAAATTTATTTCTATAAATGTATGATTGAGGCACAAAACATCCGCTATTTCATACAGATTACTTTGATACATAAATAATTGTATTTAGTTAATTTCTTGTTGAGTTATGATTGTTTGAATGAAGCAACATCGTGGAAAAATATCATTCTTCATAAAATGAGTTTTAAAAATGTCGTAACTAAGTTTTTAATGAAAGCATCTCAAGAAAAATAATTATAACTCGAGAAATATTTCGAATATTTACAACCTCTTCGTATCGTTTGAAAGCTAAAGAATCAGAGAACATTATCAAGCAATAAAAATATTCGATATTTTGAACGATTTTAAACTATTACCTTAAACTATTATCAAGTTTGGAAATATATGGTACAATAGTTTTCCTTTTATGATCATTTCAAAGTGAAACTTTAATCATAACTTTCCTGTACTTTGTTTCCCTTATTCAAAAGGAATGCAAACTATTGTTTTCTTATTTATTTCTTTAAATTCATGTGATCACGTGATGTATTTCACTTGATTAGGGTTCAATATTTAATTTAAAAAATGACAGTCAAACTTATGTAGACACTGTTTGTAATTATCGTTTATAAAATACTTGACTGAAAATCTGTTTTATAAAATAGATGAGAAGGTCTTCGTTTTCGCGAAGAAAAAAAACCCCCCTACAAATCTTGGCAAATTAAGTATCTAATTACAGATAATTTTAAAATAACTTATTTTTAATTACGAGACTTGCATCTTATGAGGAGAATAGACACCATCTTGCGATCATAAATAATACATATTTCATTAATTAATGCAAAGTGAATTATTTTGTATAAACGTTATGAAATAATTTAAAATCAAAGCATAATTCAGTGGGCAGAAGGTATACATTAAAGAATTCGCTTTTAGAATGAGAAGTTATTTAGAAATGCTAAAAAGAAAAGTTAAAGTTAATAATGATACTTTAGAGAACGATTTCATTTACTATTGCATTCATTTTGGCATAAAAGAGGTATTAATTTAAAAACAAATTACAAAATTAGGAAATATATGAAATGTTTCCTTATTCTTCATTTCGTCATTTGCTAAAAAACGTAGTTCAGTATTTAGAATATTAAACTGCATAGAATATTAAAATCTTATTAAGGCCCAAAAGTAAATTTCGAAACCATTAGAAATATGCATTTACTATCTGTTGGGAAAAATGCTTTAAACGACGCGAAAATTATATTTAATATTGAATGTTAATGCTGTGTTACGTTGCCAGACAAAACAACTTAAAAAGTAATGTTGTTACGAAATGCTTTGAAATCCGACATTGGGTTGTAAGGGAAAAAAACTGCAATAACGAAAAATAACATTAATTGTATAAGAAAATGCGACGAACGTATAACAAAACACAATCGAAGCATACTGAAGAGCTGCTTTGAATTTCATCATTTTTTGCGATTCAACGGATATTCTGCATAAATACAGTTAGAAAAGCTATTAAAAAGTCGTTTGCCCATTTTTGGAAAATTTTGGTATAAGAGAAACGGAAGTTTTACACAAGAATACTTGTAATACTGCATTTAATTTTTATAGTGAATTAACATCATTCTGTGCATTATAATCTCAAGTTAGTATAGTCATAAATCCCTAAAATTTTGTATTTATATGAAAAAGAATATGAGTATATTAAACATTATTTAACACTAAACCTACCGGCATTTCACCGATACATTGGAACTGCCATTGGAAGCCGGTCATTTGACCGCCTCATGGTAGCTTTAGTGTTAATAATTTCATTAATTTAAATTCGTTTCGTTAAAAAAATGGAGGATAAAAATATTTAAATGCTCTATTGCTTCCAGATTTTAATTGTTTTCACTTCATTTTCCCATATTATTACTA
This sequence comes from Argiope aurantia, assembly GCA_026543865.1. Lineage (NCBI taxonomy): Eukaryota > Metazoa > Arthropoda > Arachnida > Araneae > Araneidae > Argiope > Argiope aurantia. The sequence continues at coordinate 277,228 of JAPMOR010077837.1, forward strand.
AAAAATAATTTCGTTTAAACCTGTTTTTTTTTAAATTTTGTATTTTTATATAAAAGTTACTTTCCTGTAAACTATTTGTGAGGGTATAACATTAATTAAATAGATTGTAACTGCTAGAATTAAAACAGAATATAATAACCTTTATACTAAAAAAACTCAGTAAGGCACATTTTTTAAATTTACCATAATTTATTTGAAGTATGTTGATTTGTAGACATAAAACAAACAATCCATGCATTGAATCATAAGAATGCCCTGTTATTACATCTGGCCACTAACGAATGATGCACGACCTCTGAGTTCGAGACTGACGACTGGATAAAACAGCATTCTAGGGTCAGCATTCCAGGTCTAATCGGGAAAATTAAAATTTCATCGGTTTTAACTAAACACTGCTAGCTTTACGACACAGTATAAAGGTGAAAATAAGGCAGAACAAATCTTTTCCAGATGTTTGTATTCAAGTACAAAAGAAAATGCAAATTAGGAGACAAATAAGCTGCAAATTAAAAAAATATTAAAAGACAAAATAGAAAATAAAGCTTTATTATTTTTTTCAAGTTCAAATATTCAATTCAAATCAATTTCTTATTAGTGTGGTTCAGTTCAATTCAAACATTATTTTTTGTATGCAAAATGAGTTTCTGTTTCCATAAATTCTTTACTTTCATTTTAAATAAGTTATGTATTATTGTCTGAAAGATGTTTGAATTTGAAATACATAAATAAATATGTTTCAAATCATAAATCACTAATAAATTTTGCAGAGAGCATTTTAATAAGATGATCATTATTCTGCAGAGATCATTATTCTCATTTATGAAAACGTATGAAAAAATATCTTCTCAAGTTTTGAATATTTAGTACAAAAGTATAAGATCTTTTGTTTTAGATTGATTGTAACAACTGTTGTAATTTTCGTTGTAACGAATTTTTACTCAAAATAGTCAGAAGAAAGTAATCATACATTTGAGAGATTATTTTTTGCTAGCTAGAGATTTTTAAATCATGCAGTTAACAAAACAAACAAACTATTATATAGTTAGGAGAAAAAAATTCACTCGGTTAGCAGAAAGAAATTTTGTAATTAGCAGAAAGTAATCATGCAGTTAGTAATTACTTTCTTCTAATTGTTAGCTGCAGATTTTTAAATCAAGCAGTTAACCAAAAAAAAAAACTATCAAAGAGGTTAAGAGAAAACAGCAGATTATTTTATTCTAAATGTTAAATGCAGATTGTTAATAGCAGATGCTATTAGAAAGGAGACTAGCATATTGCAATGTTAAGTAAAAAGAAAAAAAAAAAACGTAAAGGCAAAATGAAAATTTTCCTAATAAAACTTCTTTTTTTTAAAATCATGACTTTAACATGAAAAAGTATGCTTGTGAGAAATTTGAAGAAACTATAAAGTTAGTCTCAGTTTCCTCAGAACAATAAGAAACATTGTTATAAATTAAATTTTAGATTGGTAGTATAAAATTCATATGCATTTTGGATCATGATCATGAAAGAGGATGATACCTAATGTCCGATTCCCACAAGCTATGATTAAAAAACATTAGAATTTTATGGACTGAAAATTATTTTTTACTTTCTAATTTTTAAGCAATTGCAGTTTCGAAATACTTGTAAACAAATATTATTCATGATGATGGGGCGATACTTCTACCAAATTGTATTATCATTGTATCTTCAGTAGTAAGGGAGTTATAAAAGGAAAATTTACTTAATTCTTACTATCCTCCTTTTGAGCTAGATGGCTCATCTACAAACTTGAAAGAAGTACTCCTTTTCAATATATCTCTCTGATTCTTATTCGATCAAAATTATTACAGTTATTGTTTTCATTAGATAAAATGAAGTCGTGTTATACCAACCTCGTCTCTTCTGCCGTCTCTGGAAATCTTGGTTCGTTGAAAATAGTGGCATTATTCACTTTCAATTATATTTCTAAAACTTAACTTAATATTCGTGAATTCTAAAGAAAATATTTTTTAAACATCATATGACAGATATCAAAGTCATGTTATTTTTATAGCCTTATTCAAGTTCTACTCATTGAATATATAAAACATCTTAAAGGATAATAAACAATAATAATAATACAATAAAAAATTAAATGATCTGATTTGTCTATTTTTGTTTATAGTGGTACCGTTACTTCACTTTCGTAATCGTGATATGAGCTACTCAGATATTTAACAGAATGTTTCTATTTTAGATTTCATCAAATAAAGAGAATCAGGACATTAAACATTTGATGAACCAATGATAACTTTGAATTTTAGGGTTATACATTGTTGGAAATTAAGGAAGAGAATATATTTAAAAAATTGCCAAAATAAAAAAGATTAAAACACACACATGCGCAAACACACACACATGCGCAAAAATATTAATTTTGTATAATTTAGAAGACAATTTTAAATTTTGAAATGGTGAAAAAAGGCATTTTTGTTAATAATGTAGAAGTTATTGTGAAAAAAGGCTGACATTGAGCTTAATTCTTACTTAATTAAAATTCTGCTTAAACACACACACACACACAAACACACAAAAAAAATCACTATTACTGTAAGAAGTAAATGTTTCTGAGCAGTAAATTTTATTCTGTATTATATATATATATATATAAAACCCGGAAAAAACTGTCTCACAATTTAAGTGCTACTTCCATTTTATGAAGCTTTACCTGAAAAACAGTCTCGGCTTAAACACCGAAAATATCTCAAATATGCCATGGATGCAGTTTTGCGAGACTTCTGGATCGATTTCGAATCAATTTATTGTTGCCATCTTTTCTTTATATTTTCTGCACCTGAGTGCTTTCTTTCAGAAGAATGTGTAAAATATATTTCACAAGATTATGATGGACGGCTACGAGTAACTTACTATGTGTGTGTGTATTGAAGAGATTGTTTTACCTAAAGGGGTCAGTTTAAAAGCAACTGCAGTCAGAAAGTATGCTTATCATAAATTTAATATAAAGAAAGCTGTATAATCCTTTTTTATTATATTACTGATAAGTAATTTCCTTTTGCATTTTAATACTTTTCTCTTTTTAATTATTGATTCATAATTAAGATAAACTAAATGATATGCTTGTCTGGATAGACTGCTGTTTTTCTTCACAGTATCTCAGTTCTGATTGTTACCGATTAAAGTAGATGATTACTTTGAAAAGTCGATTTTTTTGCGAAGTTATATTATTATTTTTATTTAATATACAAAATTCTTGAACAGGTTTCTTTATAAAACCATTATAATGTTCTTTTAAGTCTATTGTTTGGGAAATACACTGATTTTTACATTTGTATTTGCATTGGTTTTAGTACTATTTTATACATTTAGCTGCTACTTTCTCCAATTCTAATTTTTCTTACAAAAACTCTCATAATTTAAAATTTAATGCATATTTTTTGCTTGAATTTGGTATAATATTTACTCAATATATTCTGCAGCTAATGAACTAGAAAATAAATAATCTATTCAATTAACAATATTTTTAGTAGTTTTAGTGCTTCACAAATAAATATATATATATAAAAAAAACTTCTTGTTATTTATCAAGTCGAACTCCAATATTGAAAGACTGGATAAAAAAAACAGGCTATTTCTTATTTCAAGAGCTAAATAATATATTTCTTAGTCCATCTGCAAAATGTAATCAAATTATTTCATAAACCTTACATCCTACTAGAAGAAATTTACTTTATACAATTTTTTTAGCCAAAAAAGCCTTTTTATTTAATTTTTAAAAAATCTTTTGCCATTTAACTGATATTTATTGGTTTCCTAGATGTTTGTTCAATATTTTTTATGCAAATATTCAAAAATAGAATTATTTTCTAATAATTTGCATTATTCACATCTCTGTCCATAATGCTCAAGAACATTCATGTCACACCTAATCACCAAAACGGATTTTAAAAGACCATTAACAGAAAAAATAGCAATTTCAAATACAAAATAAATTAAATGTAATTTTAAATTAATTTTAAAATGCTGAAAAGTATAATAGCAATAGCCTTCAGTTTGGTTCATGTAGGCATGAATATACAATAAGAAAAATTACAGACCTCAGCTCACTGGTCTTTGCTATTTATTTATTCGCGCATCAGTAAATCGGTCGATTTAAATATAAAATGACACCTGTCTTCGTTGCGTAACATCAAAATATAAATCGGGGTTTTTCATTTGATAATGACGCAGAATAAAAGTGTGCAGGGACTTTTTTATATTCTTCCCAGCTTTTCAAAAGGTGATCGGTAAAGTATTTTAAGGCCTTTGAATTCAAGACGGTGTCTCGTATAGCCAAAAAAGTAAAGGTACAGATAGTAAAGTGACTATTCTGAATTGTCTGAGACAAGCTACAACATCCTTAGCAACGAAATAAAGATGTTACAAAAATAATTTAAGAAAATGAAAGATAACGGCTAAAATTCGAAATTAGAAAAATATACGATATATCATAATGAAACACAGGAAATATTTAATTGTCGAAGATATTTGTGATCGAAATTATGAGCTTTCCATCACTAGAAAAAGAATTGACCCTAAAATTGAAAAATGAATTCTCTCGTATTATCCCCACCTAGTGCGTGTTCATTATTTTTGTTTGCTTTTTCCTGTTGAATAATTTTGATTCACAGTTGCTTAACTCGGAAACACAGTCTGATAATTCCAGATAATGCATTTTTTTGGGCATTGTGGATTTTATTTTATTTCCACGAAATCCATCGTATATTTTATATATTTCTGCTTAATAAGATTTTTTTTGTCTTCAGGTCACATATTTTTTTAAAAAAAAGAATGTTTATTAAATATAAGGGTTTTTTTATTTACAGGTAAAACATTTTTTCATCATTAATAAATAAATATTTTTACAAGAAACGTGGACTCAATTTTTAGGAAGTTATCTTCGAAAAACTCGTACAAAATTTTAAATGTGATTGGAAGTAAAAGTTATGGAAAAAAAATACTATATGCAAGATGGTAATATATAGTGGTGGCCAAAATTGTGGACATTTTTGAAATTCGTTATGTTTTCTGTTTATATGCTTATAGAAAATGTTACATTTCACAAAGTGCAAACTCTTAGATATCATTTTAAGGAGAATTTAATGCCGATTTCAATACAAAAAGCAACATTCAAATATTTGCAATACAAAAAAAGTTATTCTATTTTAATCTGAATAACAAACACAGTGATGAAGTGGATTCCAATTTCTAAATTTTCTGATCAATCACTGTTCTTATTCTGGGAGCCAATAAAATGTTAATAACTACTAGCAGAAGCTGACATCATGTTTAAAGTTGGAACAGGTCATTATCGGGCTTTTTCCTATAGAAGGAAGACTGTTTTTTATGTAATCAAATCACAAGTAAGAAATTTTGTTAAGCTTCTTAATATATAGTTGGAATTGTTGTAAATATTTCTAATATTTAGTCATGAAGTAATGCCATCAAATAAAAGAATAGATTGGACACTTAGAAAGAGAGCTAAGATTATTGTATTACATGAATGTGGTCTTTCCAATGCTGAGATTATAAAACAGGTGGGGGGTTCAGTGACTACATCTGGAGTTGGAAAATTTTATTTACGATATCATGTGACAAATTCAATAAAAAGCAAATCAGGAAATGTCTGAAGAAGGTACACCACATCTGTTCATGACAGAAGAATAAAAAAACTACGTCTCCATGATCGAAGAATGTCATCAGCGGCCATCAGAAGTGAATTGAATGATGCTGGCATTTATGCCAGTTCAAGAACAATCTAGAGAAGATTATTAGATGCTAGACTAAGAGGTAGAATTCAATGAAAAATTTACAGCAATGTATAAAAAGATTACAGTGGGCAAAAGAACACATTAATTGGCCAGATGATCAGTGGTCACAAGTTATACGGAGTGATGAAACAAAGATATTGTTATTTGGTAGCGACGGCGAAAATAGGTAGGACATAGAATAGGCGAAGAGTAACATCCTGACTGCATTCAAGCAAATATGAAGAACTCAGTTAGTGTAATTATTTTGCCTTGCATGTCAGCAGAAGGTATTGGTCTTTTTCATGTTATCGATGGGAAATTAAATGCAAGAAAATACATCGACAATATTCTAGAGCCAAAACTTACACCTTCCATCAGTGATCTCTTTCCCAGCAATGCATCATTTATTTTTCAGCGGGATTCAGCTCCTTGCCATACAGCAAAAATATGGAAAATGTGATTTAGTACAAAGAGCATTGAATTGTTATCTGGCCAGGAAACAGTCCTAAACTCAAATTTATTGAGAACTTATGGCACCGTTTGAAAACTCTTGTACATATGAAGCGTTAATCAAATAAAAGAGGATTAATTGTGTCTATAATTGTTTTCTAGCATCAAGCAATAACGAAGGAAGAGCTTAAAACTGTCGTCAGCTCAATGAAACATCAGAGTGAAACTGTAATAAAAAATAACGGCTACCTTACTAAGCAATGATAACTCACTGCAGTCATCAGCATCTAATGTATCTCGATAATTATTGCCTCTCAATTTTTTTGTATTGCAAATATTTGAATATTGCTTTTGGTAGTGAAATCAGCATTAAATTCTATTTAAAATAATATGTAAATGTTTCCATTTTGCAAAACATTACAATTTCTATAAGCATACAAATTTAGAAAACATTAAAATTTTCAAAAGTGTCTACAATTTTGGCCACCACTGTATAGTAATTTTTTCGGCATTTCCTTTCTGACTGAAGAAAGTACATTTTTTTTTATTTGTTGCGCCCATTATTTTGTGAAAAATGTGGCGTCCGAATATTTTTATTCTTCAACATCGATATTATACATCTTGGATAAAAAATTGGTGTATGGCAGAATTTTTGAAAAATTCATTTTATTTCATTATTTATATTCGCTTTTCAATATTTTTACTTATAAAGTAAAGCACTTTTCTTGAAAAACGATTATATTTTTGATTCTTTTTGTTTCCAATTGACCTGAAGTTGAAAAATTTTACATGCATGGCTGATACCATTTTGGCAAATGAAACTCCTGCTTAAAATATTCCTGATTAACATGTTTTTATAACACAAAATACTTTACGTTATATTTTATTTGGATCGAAACGATTTAAATGCAGCAATTACTGGCAGTGTAGCGTATATTGCTTTAAAAAAATTTGCAAATAATGACACAGATTTTGTGATTCAACATTATTTGATTTAAAGATAATTTTAAAGTAAAAAAGTCACAAATTTTAATGAGGGAAAAAGTATGCTTTCATGACTAAAAAATCAATAATGAGGGGGCATGAACTATGATATAAAAAATAATCTAGAACATCACTATATATCACTATTCAGTTTCAAGACAAATTCTGAAATTTTAAAATTAAATCAGATATGACCGTCTTTAAAGTCTGATGAGGTTGCAGACCTTATTATCTCGAAATTGCCCCATATCTCGAGAACTATGATATACCTACACTCGATTCCTCGCACTTCCCAGAGAAGGATTTGGCACTGGTAGCCAAGGCATCAAAATGTCATCTCAAACCAAAAATGTCGCCTTCTTCAACATATTATCTTGGCAAGAGTGGTGGACGCCTTCTGTACTGGAAGAGAAAAGTACAACTAAGAGATTTTTGATAAACATTACTACTAAGAGGAGCAAAAAATACAGAATGGGATTTTAAAAATATTTCTGTAAGGTAAATGAATATTATTGAAAGAAACGATCGAACGATGATAACAAAAATAAAATGTTTTGTAAATGATTGTTTATTCCCTGCCTCAAAAAACTTCAACGATTTATGCATTCGTCAAAACTCTTTATCATCACCAAATTAAGGGCATGTGTGAAAGATTGTGTTCGCAATTTATTTATCAGTGAATCCTGATTAATAGAATAATCCATGGTGCCGTTGTAACTATGGATAATCAACGAAATTTAACTATTAATATAAATAAGAATTACACAAGTTTCGTATTGAAATAAAATTTTATAGCTCGAAATAATAAACAGAAAAAACTAGCCAAAAGAAAACGCATCTTATGGGGAGAAGATCGAGGCTTAATATAAAACTTTGGAAAAATACTCATTTTACTGATTGATAATCGTATCTCTGTCACCCAAAAATGAAAACCGGAGGTTTCTGAGAAGAACAGTAAAATTATTATTATTTTATTATTATTAATGCAAAGAAGCACTTTGCAATGACGTATCAAATAAACAATATTTTTTTCCTTTTTGTCTTATTTTTTTGCTTTCCTGACGCTGCGAATGATTTCCGATCATACATTCCTACTTCTCAAAAATGTAGAGTTTCACAAAGTTTATATGTAGCAGTAGACCCTATGTAACTAAATTAAAGAAAACTGAGACTTCAATATAACAAAATAAAATATGGTAAATAGAATTTTCGATGATATGCCCATCTTTTTTTTTATCGAAATGAAAATGAGTAACATAAATATTCAAAAGTTTATGCATTATCATTTGTGAATACTTAAAGCATTTGAATTTTCTTTAATTAATTTTGCTTAAATTTCTGTAATTAAGTTGGGTAATAAACTTCTTATGCACTTATTTCACTTATTTTATGTTTATTACAATTGAACTTTGTCATATATATTTTTTTAAATAAATGTCTGCAATTCTGGAGATTTACATTTGTATATACTTGCATGCTATTGATGACAATATACGATTTTAATATGTTCAGATTTTTATTCCTAAAGATTAAATTATTCTTTTTTTATTTTATTGCTTGACATCAGTGCTGATGAATTTGAGAAACAATTCTGATATTCTTTAATATTTTCAGTGATGAAATAAAAATTGAATAATGATACAAAATGAAACAAAATAAAACTTTGTACTTTGGAATTCTAGTAAAAGTGCGTTTTTAAGAATTGTTTTTCAGTTTACTTTATTAATCTTAATGAAATACTGAAAGATAGTGAAATTTTAAAAGATTCTAATTTTTACTTTACATACATTGTAAAATTTTAAAATTACTTTCAATATGATTCTTTGAATCATTAACTAAAACCTTAAAATACTAACAAATTTTTTTTAATTTTTAAAAAATAAAACTTAGTTATTGTCATCATTCTTTTAACATAGTTCTTATTTCAGCAAGCATTATGATCCATGCCTTAAAACTGCTATCTATGTCTAAACTGAAAAATAATAATAACATTTCTAAGAGAATCTTTTCAAAAACACACGCACGCACGCACACACACACACACGCACGCACACACACACACACACACACAAAAAAAAAAAAAGAGAGAGAGAGAGAGAGAGAGAGAAGTATTCCAAGTATTTGATTTGCTAAACTTTTATTCTATAATTCTTTTTATTTCCACTTTTTTAAAAATTCGTCTGATACTATTTTCTTTATATAACAATTCTTTTCATTTATATTACAACCATTCAAAAACTTTAGTTTCTCTAATTTTGTGATAGTTAAAAATCTACTAGTAGAAATACGTAATATGCATTTTTAAATTTTGTAGTATCATATATCAATTTCTGTGTGGATTTAGGCATTTAGATTATTTTCATGAAAAGAATTTTATTTATTTAAAAAAAAAGAAATTCCATAGTAGAAGAAATTGTTAATGCATTGAAATTTAGAAAGCATATAATTAATATCAAAGAAAGTTTTCAATTGTAATGGAGCTTTTTTATGGATTTTATTTGCATTTTTGGCATGCATATAAGAGATATATCAAATTAATTTATCAATATTAATAATTTTACCATTTAAAAGAGGTGGAGAAAGAGTTCCATGAAATTAAATGATACAAAAATTATAAAATAAATACTCTAGAACATGAGCTCATCATCCGTTAAATACATAAAAACAATGTCAGTTGATGGTACTGTAATATAATAAATTTTGCAAAAGTGACTATGAAATATCTTTAATGTCACAATGCAAAATGCAGCTACTCATTTCCAGTTTTTGAAAAAAAAATCATTTGGTCTTGTTCTCTTTTCCATAATGTTTCTTTTTTTCACATTATAAATATTCAAAAACTTTAGTTCCTCTAATTTTTTGATAGTTAAAATTCTACTGGTAAAAATAAATGATATACAATTTTAAATTTTGAATTATCATATATCAATTTCTGTGAAGATTTAGGCATTCAATTTATCTTAATGAAAATAATTTTTTTATTCTTTTGAAATTGAAATTCCACATTAAATGAGATTATAAAAGCTAAAGGAAATTTAAAATGGGTATGATTAATATCAAGGAAATAGAGCAGTTTTCGGAGTATTATTTTCATTTTTTTTACATATATAAGGGGTATATCAAAGAAAATTTCACGAATTCAGAGAGTTAGGATGGGAATTCCCTTAGTTAAATGATAAAAACTTGCAAAATAAATATTCTAGGCGATAAATTCAACATCTGTTAAATAAGTGAATAATAATATGCCAGTACATGGCGCTTAATGTAATAAATATCTTTATCAATACATAAAATATCTTTAATTTCCAAGCCAGAATGCAGTTGAACAGATAAGGATCAAAATGTGGTGCACAATTTTAGCTTCTGAAATAAAGATCCAAGTTTTAACACTTTTCGGTTTGTATATTCGCATGATTGTAAATGACTCAAACTCACAATATTTCAGATAAAAAAGATTGCTTTACAATTTAGTTACTAAAATTACAGTTCTGTTTCAAATTTCTATTGCAATAGGTGGAAAAAATATCGAAAGTAATTATTTGCTTTTCTTTTATGTATTGCGAAGTTCAAAACTCTCATATGTGGATCTATGAAAAAGAGAATTTAACCTTCAGTGTCTTGCCCAATTTCGCAGTTATTACGTAATTAGAGAAAGGCGAATATAATTTTTGTTCTGAAGACACTTCAAATAAATAATTTTGGGGTTACTTGTTTTATTTAAATAACTCAATTAAAAATATTTTTCGCAACATTTTACATGCTTATAATAGCATTTGATTTGACTCTTTAGTTTTCTTCTTTTTCAGTTTTCAGTCTTTTAAAATAATATTATTTTATTCGGAAATTTCAATTGAAAATTACTTCTTTCATGTATAATTTTAATTCAAAATTAGTAGTATAGAAACAATTACACTGTTTTAAATAAATTGCATATTTTAAATTTTATCGATAAAACTGAATCATTACGTGTAATAATGTGAGCGAATAAGATGGGAGTCCTTAGTTAAAATTAAGCCGATAGATAAAGTTAATATTCGATAACTTTCAATGCAAGCTTGAAATTATTTTCATAAAAAATATCAGAACATTTTATACAGATATAATTAATTATTAGTAAATTATTTGAGTAAATGAATTATAATATTTTGAAAGATAATTATAGACACCAATTTTTTGCAGCGATAAATCTTTTAGTCACCAACCAAAAATGTGAAATGTTTTCTTTTAAATGTGAATGTGATTTGTACCTTTTAAAGAAAATAATATAGTCGCTATGTCCTAATGTAGTTTAGGACCAGGAAAAGCATGTTTTATTATCTTAGTGGTAATAATTAAAGGAAGTAATGCAATCTTCATAAAATTCGAACTAAATATTTTGACGGATCCCCACGTGTTTTCTTTTTCATTTTTCAAAGTCATTTTTTCTCTTTCATATTATCTGTCTGTGAACAAGATAATTCAAAACAACTTTGAGCTGGACGGATGAAATTTGGTATCAGAACTTTACACCAAATTTGTAGATTTCTGTCACACTTTGAGAGAAATCCGTTTACAGTAAATCTGACTTCTTGACTGTTCGATTACAAGTGAACTCCATAACTTCAAAACGAAAAGAGCTAACAAGGTAAAATTTGATATACAAATTTATTATCTAAAATATAGTTTCTTTTTTAAATAAAATTTTGAACCATATCTATCAAAAAGTAGATGGTCTCTCCTTCTGTCCTTCCGCATGCATGTAAACCCAATAAATTATATACGGAATAACTTAAAGCAATGAAATATAGATATTGCCTTGTGAGTACAACTGTACTGCAGTGTCAAATTTTGGTACCAATCGGTAAGTAAAATGGTATACAAAATACGTATTTTCTCAAAATCTTTAAGTAAAAAATGTTAGATTTAGCCAAGGATCTATATTTCGAAACTATTGTCAGGCATCACAGTGCAGGATATTTGTGGCCTTACTGAAGATCCACAATTTTATGCGGATGAAAGGGATAAGTATTTAATCGGAGATTATGCGAGTAAGTTTCGGGGAGACCAATTCCAATGGTATTATACCAAATCAATCTTATTTTCCAAAGTCATGTTTGTAAAATCATTATTGGTATATAATATACATAAGGAAAAGCTAAATGACTTTGATTAGCATAAATTCATCATATATAACCTCACTCCAATATTGAAAAAAAAATTGTTGATATTTTTTTTTATATTTAAACAGGAAAAAAACGTAATTGTTAACCAATAAACTGACGTACATAAAACTGCTTACGAATACATATCTTAAGGTCATTTCTTCTTGCGATAATTTTATAAAACATCGACAACCATGAAAGATTTTTTTTATTATTTGAGAATATCCTTATTGCCAAGAAGATTACCAGAGGGATATGATCAGCTTATGAATGAATAATTTCCAAATTATAAATTTATAGCAATTGTCCTTTAGAGTGCTTAAGTAATGGAAAAATTAATTTTTTTTGCATTACGTTACATGCGTAGATGTTTAAAATATTTATATCAAAAATATATCTCTATTTGGAAAAATATGTATACATGTGCATGCCTTTGTGTGTTTTACATGACAGACCAGACAAAGATATACTAAATTTAGCAAACATATACTTTGGAAGATAGTAATATATACCTAGGAATGACATTTTTGAAATTTGAATAATAATTGTAATAAATCAAAAATTAAGCAAAATTTTGTTGTTTTTCCGCAGTAACTACTGAAAATGAAACATAATAATATTCTTTTATGCAGTTTAAAACTTAAAAATCTTTAATGACACCAGTTTAGTTGCCATACAAATTTTCTAGTATTTTGGCAATTTCTAATTTTTTTCTATCTGATTTTTAAAATAGATTACATTTTTGAAAGAAGAAGAAGAAGAAATATTTTATTTAATATCTATGTAGTTATAATGTAAAAGAAGTTACAGTACCGAGAATGTTATACTGTATGAGCTGAACAAATACTTTTTAAGTGCTGTGATGCCACGGAACTTTGCTCTGTTGTGATGATTCGTATACTCAAGAAATTTATATATGCAAAGGATTAAAATTAATTAAACTGATACGGTTTTACTTTTTAAAAATTTGTTTCTTAAAAATATTTTTATGAGGAATTCATTAATATTAAATTATGCGTAAGAGTTTTAATTGAAAGTTAACCATTATTTTAGTCGAATCATATGGTCGCTTGTAAATGCTTGTAAATACAATAACTAAAAAAAACAAACATTTGGATGATATTTTATCCACAATTCAGCATATGAAGAGCTTATTCTTTATAAATATTGAATAAGCCGCTTCAAAATAATTGTCTGTATGTCATCTGCGCATTCTTATAAATGAGAACAGTAAGCCTAAAATACAATGATTTAGATAAATGAAATTTTGATAAATGATTTTGTCACTAGAATTATAATTGTCAGGGTAATTTTAATTTCATTTGGTCGAAAACAAGGCGTCTAAAATTCATACTCGTTTTTTTTTTCCTTTATACTAAAAATCACACATCTCTCATGCGCGGGGCATTTAAAATAAAAATCTCCGCTCTCGTAGAATTTAGGACCTTGCCCGAAGTTCAAAATATTATGTGGGTGGATTACACTTTTATTCAATAGTATGCGTGAAAGTTTGAGGACGATCACTCCCTCTGATTTAAGATTATTCTTAAATTGCATTTTAGGGCCGCGGCGGCCAGGTCTCGAACCGCAAAGTTTCTGGTTCGAGACCCGATTCCCCCGAAGAACTGTCACGTAAGTGGGCCTGGGGTACGTTAAGTCCGTCGGTTCCAAGCGTCCTCCCGCTGGTCTGGTGTGGAAGTTTAGATGGCTGTGTGTCAGCTGAGGTGTTGTTCTCGTCGTCTCGTCGCTCGAGGTCACTCCCAAAATACCCTAGTGTGCTTCAAAGCGGGACGTTAATATAACTAAACAAACAAAACTTCATTGCCTTATACCGTTGAAATATATTTTACGATTTTTATGTGTTATATGATTGGTTATCGGTGAAATATAAATTCTGACGCATCACATCACATGCATCCCCTAGTGTTTTCGTAACTCACGCATTTTCACGCGTGTTCAAAATATTTTACTAAGATCTTGTCCAGTGGAAAAGCATTTAAATTCGACGTAACATTTTATATTTTTCTATGTATTGTTTGATTTCTTCCTGCTTATTATGGATATCTAACAATTATTCTATTACACTTCTGCAATTGTTTTAATCTTATTTATTTAAATAAGATTATTATTATTATTTATTATTTCGGAAGCTAATGTATTCTTTACCATTGCCTTTCCTCGTATGATTGTTGAGGATAAAAATTTGATTTATTAATCTTTTAATAAGCTTTTCCTCATTGATAAAGAGCCAATAAATGCTGCTGAATTTTCAGTCCCCCTTCATATTTAAATTGCGTGTTTACTAAGTAAAATAAATATTGAATATTCTGAGCAAGCTTATAATCATTGTTCTATCTCAAAAGAAAAGGTAAGCTGAACTGTCTCATCTGCTATAAAATTTGAAGAATTTTGATGTTAATATTTGTAATATAAAAACATAACTGAAAAATGCATGATGTTGTGCTTTAAAAAATACAGCATAAGTTAAAACATTGAATTCTGAAAGCCTTTTTTTAAATACTTGTCGCCTTTAGCGACCAGTTGGCTGCTTGGAACTATGCTTAGTTTCAATTAAATTTCTTGTACCTAATTTGTTTTTCAAGATTATTAAAAAAATTAAGCAACAAAATATGATGGATATTAGAGCCACTTTATTTTAAAAATAAATGTTATTATAGTATATAGAAAGTGTCAATATATGGTATAGATATTATAAACGAGTGTTATTATATATCTGTTTTATTTATTGTTTAATGTACTTCCCTAAAAGAGTCAGATTCCTTAATGGTATAGTGCTATTATTAAAAACGTTATTACGGTATAATATATCTTCGAATTAAATGTTGTATCTTGCGATAATATAGTTTCATTTTTTTTATTTGCTTTGTATATTGTGAAGGTAATAATTAGAATATTTCTTTCTGAGCTTTTATAAATGATGAGAAATCCCGCTTGTTAAATGTTCGACGAAGTAATGAAACTGGTTTAGATTTCAATGTAATGATAAAATTAAATATAATTCAAAAATAATTTTTTAAAATGTTAACATTAAAAAATATTTAGAAGCTAAATTGATAATAACTAGATAGTTGCCTGATTTTTTAAAGAGATGTAAATATATTTTTTATGTAATAATATTTTCTGAAGTTATAACGAAAATTAATCAAAAATTCACTGTACTTTCAATTAATTAAAAGTTGAAAATTATTTTTTCGAGGTGCATATAACCCAAATCATATCTGTACGAAATTCGGAATTTCTAGATCAACCATTCTGATCTATTTAATGCTGCCAAATAATCTTAGAAAGGCACACGTTTTTCTTCTTTTATAAATGGGGAATAAAAATCTTTTTTCCAATTCTATTGTATACTTGTCTTATTCTTAAGAATATAGCTACAAAAAATTCGTCCTTTCTGAACACATTTCTGAATAATTTATTGAGAATTATTTGTCTTTTTTGACAGTATACTAAAAATTAATGAATAAATTCAGTTATTGTGAAGTTTTAGTTAAAAAAATGTAGAACAAAATAAACTAGGATAAGTAAAAAAAAAATTCTATATAATTAAATGAGGGTTAATTTTCTTAGCCAAGCATTGGAATTTTTCAAAAACTGGGAAACTGTCCTTTTTAACTCTTTCATTTTAGAATTAAATTATTCGTGTAGTCATTAATGAATGAACAAAAAAATCTAAATTTATAAAATCATTATAATGAATAAGTTTATGAACTGCGCTAAAATTTTGTTTATTTAAAAAGCTTATACATTAGCCTTGTACATGCTTAATGCTTCCTTTAATTAAGGTACCTTTATAGAATTTGTCATAAATTAATTACAATATTTTATCTTCGGACTTTATTAATTAGTAAACTTACGTTACAATACATAGAACGGATTTATAAAGTATCCGATTGAACTTAGTGATCACGACATCTGAATAAAAGAGGATTTTCGTATGAAAGGATTGTTTTTATTATTATTGCAGAAAAAGAATGTCAATATGTACATGACTCCGGCATATTTGCTTTATTTCTTCCTTTATTTTTAGTTAATTCTCGGATGATTATTATAACCTTTCGACTTTTTTTCGACATTTCAATTTTTGAATTACAATTTAAATGTTTTATTAATTACTTGCAGTGGAAAGACGCGCCACACACGTCGAAATTTTTTTGTCACAGAATCGCCAACGACGTAATGCACACATCAACAGACATTTGTCTCAGAAATAAGAATTATGCTTGTGACCCATCGACTGAAATTGTTTACTGGAACACAGTTTACCAAAACACAATCTTTGGCCGAAAATTAATTCATTTAGAAAATATAAATCTTTTCCCTATTTCTAAAGTATCGAATACTTTGTGCGGTTTAACTGCGAGTTAGTTACATTGGGCTGCTTTGCACGGAAACGTGAATTTTTTCTCACTGCAAATGGTTAAAGCAACAACGGGCCATTGTTATTTGGTGGCAAGATTTTGGATTTGGTGCTGGACGATTTCAATTTCGAAATATGATTCCACTAAATATCTACCATATATATTTGTCCAAAAATGCTACGTCTGCGATCATGTATCAACACCCTTCCTTTGCTGTGGCGCTAAATTTCGGAGAGGGGTGAATACTCAGGTGCAATGTTCGAAAACTGACTGCGGTTTAAAATAACTTGGTCAGTTTTAAATAGTTTTCGTCTCAGTTTAAAATGGAGTGCTAAAAAAGCTAAACTGTTGTTGTTGATGCTAATCTCCATGGCCTGACTTAGTCAGACCACATCCGAAAATCCGTTGACAAAAAGAAAGTAAAAAACAAGGAAGGCAGAAGAATAAATTTCTCTCCAATGAAGTCCTAAACAGTCTAGAATATGTTCAGCAGAGGCCTGATGTTGGCAGCATTTCGGGCAAAGAGGGTAAAATTTTTCACTTTGAGAAAAGAAAAGACATTTAAGGTGGCCACTGGCAAGGCGCGACAGGCAAGTGCTGGTTTTTCTATCACAAGTAAGAATTAATGACTGGCCCGGCTTATTGACTCTATACCAATCATGAGTAGGGGGAACCATCCAATTCTTCTTATTTAGGAATCTCGTCTGAGAGAACAGTTCTAAGTATGTGAGCTCAGCAGAAGATGAAGTCGCTAAGCTGCTTCCTTTCTTTGCAAGCTGTCTGCTATTTCGTTACCGAGTAGATCCACATGAGATGAGATCCACTGGAAATGAATATCATGTTGGAGTGAAATCAGCTTCAACTTCTGAAGAACAGACAAACTTGCTTTATCTCCAACATAGGTCCAATTGTTAAGGTGTTCTATTGAGCTGGGGATATCAGTAAGAATCCAAAAGTTCTTATAATTATTTTCGTGTAAAATGGTCTTAAGTCCCTCATCGATTGCTAGAAGTTCGCTTCTAAAAACGGAACAGAAGTCTGGATTTCTTTGGCATAGGAAAAAACTAGACTGAGGAGTTACAATATAGATGCCACTACCTGCAAAATTGTCGATTTTGCTGCCATCAGTATACAATTTAATGTCACATTTAGGGATTTTATTAATGACTTTCACGGCCAATTGTCTAAGGTGTTCTGACGCATTTTCCTTTTTATTAATGGGAACAGGGAGGTTGAAATGAAAGTGAACCCTGCTAAGTTCTTCAGTAGGATTCATACAGGAGTGAAGAAAATGTGGCTCTACATTTTTAGGAATTATATTCGGAGACAGGACTTGACTAAAGGGACTATTTTTCTTGAGTCTCTGGAGGTTAGTCCAATTACTTAAGTATTTTGAGGTGTTGTTTTGAATGCCATAACTGGAAAGTTTGTTGTAATATATGATAAGGTTAGCATGTCTTCTAACATGGAGAGGTTTCAGGTCGGCCTCATAAAGGACAATATCTGAGGGCCAACTTCGTTTAAGACCAGTTATTATACTTCATTCAGCTGTACCTGTTCAAGTTTCTTCAAGTTGGAAACGGAGACACAATAATAAATTGAGAATCCATATTCAAGTAAAGGTCTGATGATAGCTAGATAAGTAGTTCTAAGGATAGTCGCGTCAGCTACCCAGTCTCTTCCTGCAATATATTTAAGGATGTTTAATCGTTTTCTTGCCTTTGAGACTATGTAATCAATGTGTTTATTACTTACTTGTAAGTTCAGAATTCAAAACAAATTCTAATTATTTTGGGTGTTTTTCATAGTCAAGTTCTTGATTTTTAAGCATCAGTTTTGGTTTGTAGTTGTATAAGCGTTTATTGGTTGTAAAAAAGGTAGTAATTGATTTGGCAGGATTAAGTTTGAGTTTAAGTTCTGCAGCAAACTCGGACAATGCCTTCAAAGACTCATTGAGTTTGGACTCTAGAAGGTTTATATCGAATCCAGAGCTGCAAAGAGCAATGTCTTCAGCAAACATACCAATGCGTGTTCCAAAAGAGATAACTTTTTCTGCACCTGCTAAAAACAAAGAGAAAAGTGTTGAACTAAGCACTGTGTCCTGTGGGACACTTTGGCTAAGATGAAAATTGTTTGAAAGTGTCTAATTGAACCTAACCCTGATAGATCTCTGTTGTAGATAACCTGAGATCCATGCCAAAGTATTGCCTCGGATGTTAAAGCTATTATGCATCTTAATGATGAATCGGTTCAAAGCTAAACTAAACTATAGCAGCAGATTAATTGAGTCAAACTTTAATGTGATGTATTTATGTTGAACAGCATATTTCAAAGTCAATATCTATTAGCTATAGATTATATACCCTTATTCAGTGAGGTAGAAAATAATACTTAAAGTACAATGATTCAAAATAAATTCCAATTTGTTTCATATTAGATGCCTTTCAAGCTCATCTAATTTCACTAATATTAATATCATGTGTGATCATGGTGTTGTGTTTGTTTCGGGCTTTTGAAGCCTCAAAACATAAGGCTGTAAGAAGTTATCACCAAAAAGAAGCACAAAGAAGAAAATGGGAATCAATGCAAAACAGCGGACTGAGGTATCAAAATGTATATATGATTATAATTTTTAATTTTTTTAGCTAGCAAAAAGTTTTAAAGATCGAAAGATTTTCAGATGAAAAGAAGCCATGGTTTTCTAAATATCGAAGCAATCTGATAATTACATAAATTGTTTCAAAACAACTTAAACTGTTTTTTCAAACTTGAAACTGTTTTTTCAAAAAAAAAAAAAAAAAAAAAAAAAATTGGCCTTAAGAAAAAAATCTTGAGAACTGGATTGATTTTGAGATGGTCAAAAACCATCTCATTTTTTTCTTTTATTTCATGTTTTTCTTTTCTTTCATTTTTTGCATTGAATTAATTTTATCTATCTAATTTCAGTTTTGCACTTCATTTACTGTTTGAAAAACCGGAAGCATTCTTACTACGTAAGATATAGGAATCGAAAACTGAAAATTTAACAATGAAAATTGAACGGAAACGGTAGAACTGAAAATTTAATTTGGTTTTAGAACTCTGTACTACAGAAATCACATCTGATAATTGGGCTTTTTTGTGTTTCTAAATTAATTTGGATTTGCTAAAAGATTTCCAAATTAATTTAGCCGATATCTTTAGTAATAGAAAGGATTTGAATATCTATATCTAAGATTTATATGAAAAAACAGTTTACAGTTAAACAGTGTATGTGTTTGATGGCACAGATTTAATTCAGGCACACAATAAGGAGAAATAAAGAGAAATATGTAATATCATATGTAAAGAGAAATATGTAAAAAGTTTAAATAAGTAATATCATCTAAATTAAAAATAATCTAACCGATATCTGCTAATTATTTCATGCTATATTGAAATACTTATAAAAATTATCTGATTTGTATTTGGTATGAATGTTTTTTTAAATGGTTAGAAAGATGTAACATATTTGATATATTTTAGTCGATATTTCTTAATTTAGTTGATATTTCCTAATTATTACATACTGTATTGAAAGACATATGAAAATTATCTGATTTGTGTTTAGCATGTATATTTTTAGAAGTTAGAGGGACATAACATATTTAATATATTTCAATCGATATTTATTAATTCATTCGACAGTTGCTCATTATTTTGTATTGAATTGAAAGATATATGGAAATTATCTGGCTTTGTTTTCAGCATGAATTGTTCTAGAGAAGTACAACATATTTATTATATTTTAAATTATAACAAAATATAAGTAATTAACTGAGTTATCAGTTTATTAATATTTCTGAAACAAATTATATCCTTTAAAAATCTTAAAAACACTTTTTTTACAGGTAAAAAAAATTAAATTTCAAGGTAATAAAAATGAATCATTCAATGGACAATTTCGTACCTTACAACTTGAACAATATAGAGGAGTCCATTCTATTGCCATGTGTGAAAGAGATAAATGAATTACCAGAAACCAAGTTGAAAGGCCTAGAATTTCTTCGTAATGAATTAAAAAGTAAGAAATTTTAGTCAATTTATTTTCAATCCATGTATTTTTTCCCTTAAAAATTATTCATGTTTCATATTTATTTTCGCGTGAGTAGAATTTTAAAACGTTAGCCTGGATTGTAGGATGTTGGATTAGCGTCCCTTGGGTTGTGAGTTCGAACCCCGTCGGCCGAAGATTCTCCGTGTGTGTGTGGTGGCTGCACACGTATAAAATCTGCCGTGGTCACAAAGTTCTCCATGCCGAGAGTAATACCACTGGGGGTACTGGATCAGGGGTGATCGTTCTCTGATTCAGGTCTAGATTATGCATGAACGAAGTCCTCCCCGTAAAATGTTTTGGGAGGCGTGTGTTGCTAAGTCGTATGCTTGATCTTAGATGGTGCTACTGAAAAACAAGATACGCACCCTTGGCTTAAAATCACTGACTTCTAAAGTCAGTGAGCTTGTTTATGACAAGTGCCATTAAAAACAACAGTATTTCAAAGTTTTGGTTTTTTTTCTTTTTAAGAAAGGCATTGAAAAACTTGTGCCAGTCCTTTGCAAATTTTTAAATAACCGAAGTAATTACATCGAAAAGTGTATTTAGCATGGAACTTTAGAATACAGATAAAGTTATTTTTTTTGTTTCTTAAGAAGTGCAACTAATTATTTGTCTGATCTTCGTATTAAAAAACTAATTTTCTGAATGATACAATGATGAAATTTTTTTTTCTTCGCTTTAAAATATTGCTTGAAGTTATAACAGACAAATGGCTCAATTTTAGTTATTTCTTAATAAATTTAAATTTCGTCAATTCACAGCATCATGTTTCTAAAACATGCTTGTCTAAAGTGCGGCCCAAAAGCCTTTAAAATGCGGCCCAAACGCAAATTATGAAAATATTTAAATTTACACATTTTTATTAAAAAAATAAATGTTGCAATATTTTTCATATATAATCGATTTGCTGACATTTATTTTGAAATAAAAATTTAACTCTTTAACCCTTTAAATACCGAGGCTTGAATTCTTAGGGGTACTCAAAATACAAAAACGCATGGAAAGTAGTTTTTCGTTTCCGAAGATTTCCTCCCCCCCCCCACCGGTGTAAGAGTAGAAGCAATAAATTTTCCCAGGGTTCGTACAATGCAGTGTTGCACTGCATTGTTCTTCCCTGGTCAACTCTTATCACTATTCAAATTCTCCCTGTTGATCCGGAAGGAGATAAAAAAAGCAATAGGTTTTCGGCACGCCTTCCACTGTCAGCGTACAATGGCAAGCAGTGGGTAACAAACATGCAAATAAACATGGCATTCCCGGGCGCTTTTGGTATTTTGCATGTACGGGTGTTTGGTCTCTTTGGTATTGAAAGGGTTAAAGACAGCTTGTGTGGCCAGTTCTATTACTCTTAAGGCCTGAAGTTTTCAGAGGTCGAAACTAGAAAATGGACTGTTAATGGACCTTATTCCCCCTTCCTCCCTTCCGGAAATACCTTTTGAGAACATGAAAGAAAAAGGTGGGTTAGAATGTCATCTTGAATTGATGTTACTTTTTACCTCCCCGCATTATTGAGAAGAATTATAAAGCACTTTGCTTAATATGTAGGGACGTTGTGCCAGTTTTTAAAGACTACAATTTGAAACGACATTATAGTCAAAAGCATGCCACAAAATACGATGTATATCTCGGAGTTTGCCGTAAAGATAAAATCACAGAACTAAAAAAAGGGCTATCGTCTGAACCATTTTTTTTTAAAAAGACAGTTACTCAAAATAATGACATTGTAAAAGCAAGTTATGTCGTAGTAAATTTAATAGCGAAAAAATCAAAACCTTTTATTGATGGCGAATTTATAAAAGAATGCATGGAAAGCGTAGCAAACATAATTTGCCCTGAAAAAAAGTTGGATTTTTCTAAAATCAGTTTATCACACCAAACTATAGCCACAAGAATTGAGGAGTTGGGGAATGCAGTTGAAAAGTCTTTAACAAGCAATTGTACTAATTTTAAATTTTATTCGTTAGCCATGGACGAAAGAACTGACGCTTCTGATACGGCACAATTGGCAATTTTTATAAGAGGAATCGATGAACATTATAATATCACGGAAGAAATGGCTGCTTTAGTATCGTTAAAAGACATAACCAAGTCTGTAGATTTATTCCATGCATTAAAACGACGATGGAAAGGTTTTCCTTATCTATGAAAAATTTATCAGCTATCATAACCGTTGGAGCACCTGCCATGGTTGGTTAAAATGGGGGACTCGTTAAAATGGTTAATGATGAAGTCGTCGCTGTCGGCAATACGATCTTGATGGCATATTATTGTATTGTACATCAGGGCAATTTGTGTGGAAAAATTTTAAAAATGGAAAGTGTGTTAAGCGTTGTTATAAAAACCATTAACTTTATAAGAGCAAAAGGAACTAATCATAGACAATTTCAAGAGTTTCTCAAGGTAATGGGCACTGAATTTGCAGATGTTATTTCTTATACAGAAGTAAGATGGCTCAGTAAGGGGAAAATGCTCAAAAGATTTTACGATTTAAGAACTGAAATAAAAATATTTATAGAATCAAAAGGGAAACCTGTGACTGAATTTGAAGACGAAGATTATGTTTCAGATTTAGCTTTTTTAGTAGACTTAACAGAGCATTTGAATGATTTATATTTGAGACTTCAAGGAAAAAATCAATTTATTAATAATATGTTCCAAACAATAACAGCGTTTGAAAGAAAGTTGAAATTTTGGCGCAATCAAATAAAAGTGAAAGATTTGACGCATTTCAGTACTTTGGCTGCACATAAACCTGTGAGTTGCACAAAATATGCTGCATTAATTTTTGATTTAATTCAAGAGTTTGAAAGTAGATTTCAAGATTTTCGAAAAAATGAAGAGTATTTCAACATATTTTCTATTCCATTTTCTCTAGAAATAAATAAATTACCTTCAAATCTTCCAATGGAATGCATTGAACTGCAAAGTGACATTCAACTGAAAGAAAAATTTGGAAATGTTTCTTTACTGGAGTTTTATAAAGATTACATACCCCGCGATAAATATCCTAATTTTCACAATCATGCTTTATTAATGTCTTCAGCTTTTGGTAGTACCTATATTTGTGAACAATTATTTTCAAGAATGAAGCATACAAAAAACAAAAATGGGACAAAGGTTACCGAAAAACATCTTGAAAATGCATTAAGAATTGTAACCTCGTCTATTGAACCCGATCTCGATTCGCTTGTTCGACAAAAGCAAATTCATCCATCTCATTAATTTGATTATTTTTTCCATTTTTAGGAAATCCAAACTAAATGAAACGAAACTTTTACAAATTTAAAATAAATATGTACCTATACATATCAAATTAAAAATAAAAAAAATTATAATAAAAAGAAGTTAATTTATTTTAATAAAACTACATAGAGTTAATTTTTATTTCAATTTTTTGAAAAAATATTGTATGCGCGGCTCAGCACAATTTTTTTTTTTGCCATACGGCCCATGAACGGTCATAGTTTAGACACCCATGTTCTAAAACGTAATAATCTTTATTATTTTTAATGTAATATGAAATTTTTACAGTCTGCGGATTTTATTAAAATACTAGTAAATAATCTCTCCATGTTTGGCGTAATCGGCCGTTTGGGCGTTTAGGGATGTTTAGCACATAAAGAGTTAATGAAAGAGTTGTATTACAAAGAACTAATAAGAGCAATACTTGGTAGTATTTTAAGAGTTAAAGAATGCCGTTGCAAAAATTATATTTCCAAAATTTTCTTTGAAATAATTTTTATATAAGTTTAATTTAATTTAATAAAAAACTAAATTTAAATATAAATTTATGAAATTTATTCCTATGATATAAATTACCTTATATCTTAAAAGTTCTATGGATTTGTTCGTTATGGAAGTTACTTTGAAGCAATAAAAAAATTATTTGTATTTCAAATGAAGTGTCCAATTATTCCTTTTATTTATCGCAGAATTACAAGACATTGAGCCTTGCTTGGAAGAAAGTTTTCTACTACGATTCTTGCGGGTGTCGAAATACAACGCATCAAATGCATTTCAAAGAATGATAAAGTATTACAAGCACCAAGAAGTACTTCTAGACTCACTCAAAAGAATATCTTTGCATCTTGAAGAAGTTCGCAGCTTAAACTATGCATTTATGTCCCCATATAGGTTGAAGAATCACTCAGTCTTGGGGTTTATGTTAGCAGGTAATTATGATTTGAGCTTTATATTTTATTTTACACTCGGTAAATTTCAAATCTTTTAGGAGCTAAGAGTAGGCATTCTCTGAACTTCATGTCTTTGAGCTTTCTATTCAAACACCTATAGCCGAAACAGAATTGCTCTACAATTATACTTATGAAAATTCATCTTCTCTGCAAATTCAAGACTCTCTAATAAAGATAATAAAATTTTTTGGTAAATATATTTTTACCATCTCATTTTATACAAAATAAATTTCAAATCTTTTACTAACTAAAAACAGATTTTCTCTGAGCTCCATGTCTCTGAGTTTTCTATTCAAAGACCTATAGCGGAAATTTATTTTCCCTATAGTTATAATTATGAAAATTCATCTTTTCTGCAAACCGCAGACTCTCTAATAACGATTATAACAACTTCTGGTAAATATGCTTTTTATCATCTCATTTTGCATTTGGTAAATTTCAAATCTTTTACGAGTAGAAACAGGTATTCTCTGAGCTCCGCGTCTCTGAGTTTTCTATTCAAAGACCTCTAACGGAAACTGAATTGCTCTACAATTAAAATTACGAAAAGTCATCTTCTCTGCAAATTGAAGATTCGTAGTTGAGCCCTATTGATCGCCGGAATCTTACTAGTGACTATTTCCACGTTTTTCATTTCCTTAATTTGACACAACCTATCTAAAGATCTTAAGGCACTGACTCGTTGGGGGAATTTGAGTGCAAAAATAAAATATTACATTTGTGCTGAATTATGAAACAGCAACAACAAAAAGGTAAAATTTAAAATAAACTCAAAATACAAAACAAGTGTCAAATAACGGATAAACAATTCTTAAAAGAATATAAAATTAAAATACAGAAATATAAAAAGTGAAACATAAAATAAAAACCTTTAATACAATATTTAAATGTTTCAGAAATTGTAATTGGAAATCCTGAGAAATTCTGAAATTCTTCGAGTTTCAGCAGACTATGCTAAACCAAAACGTTTAACCCATGAGCTATTATTAGCACTTACAGATTCGTTCAGTTGAAATTCGCTTGTGTAAACACAAGGGCATTTGTATGTATATCCTCCGTCTATACACAGGCATTTGATGTACGAGACTTCACCAACATTTAACAAGAAATCTATTTCACCACTTCAAGTGTCTTGAATGCAATAATGGATCTTTACCGTGCTTGGACTGGAAGAAAGGTATATTATGGTTTTGATTGAACAAGGCTTCAAGTATTAATTTGTCATCAGCAATTAAGACAAGAAGAATCGATGTCTACTTTTTTATATATCGTCATGCGTGTGAACCATATATATTTTTGACTATTCGTTCATTTTTTTCCGAGAATCTATCTATGGCGAAATTCCATAAAATAATTAGTCGAAAAAAACACAATTTTCCACACTTGTTGTTGAGGAATGTTTTCTTCTTACTTCTTTTCTATAGTCATTATCAACGTCTAAAAGGCAATAAGATCTCTCTTTAATAGTAAATGTAATAAATCAAATAACCTACTGTTGGCACAAACCAAACTCGGACATCACATGAAAAAAACTTATTCTGCCAAAATATTTTAATTGAAATGAATTAGAAAAAGGGCGAAAAGGCTTTTCATAACAGTGAGTTTATTGTATAGCTAAAAAAATATGACCAATAATTCATAAATAATAATAATCAATAATCAATCCTAAATTATAATTAACAATTTAGACATAAAAGCAAAATTTGTGGAAGAGAACCTATAAGCTTTTCTCAGCAATCGCATTTATGTATTTCTGAAAGTTTAGACCTACAAACAGTCAACCTGTAGATAGATTTAGCGAAAATTTGACAGGAATCTACAATGTAGATATTAATTCTGTGTACCAAATTTTATCTATCTAGCTCTCTTCATTTTGGCACTTGTTATTTTAAAGTATATTCCAACAGCCAAACAGCCAGACTTCCTCTAAACGTATTTGAGACACTATATACCAAATTTCAATCCCCTAGCTTGAGTTATTTTTGTCACAGACAGACAAACATTTTCCAAAAAGGTATTTTTCGAACTCAGGAAATTCTAAAATGTAGAGATACGTTAAAATCTCGAATTTGAATTTTTTAACGATTACTGTAATTTCTCTGTACGACGTATACACAAAAATAAAAAGTGCTGGTTTTGAAGAATGAAGTTTTCATTTTTATTATTTCTCTGCCTGGAAAAATTGCTTAAGCATTGCTAGTTATATACCTTCCCATAATATCATTAATTGAAGTTAACCATTATTCGAGTAAATTATAATCCTTAAAAATTGTGCTACTTTTATTAAGTTGGCATTAATTCAATTAAATCTTTTTTTTTTGCAGGTAACATTGATTACAGTGAAATGACCTTTGCACAGCGATTTTACTTGGATATTTTGTCTCTAACTGCAGTACTTGATAATCCGGTCAATCAGATAACCGGATTCACAATAATCATGGATTATAAAGGATTTAATATTCATTCTTTTCTAGCTCACACGCCCAGTTGGACAAAGTTTTTTGTGGACACAATTTTGGTAAGAAATAATTTCACTAATTTTTCGGTTTTCTTTTAAATTTAATATATTTTAATATATGTTTAATATATTTAAATAATATTAATAAATTTAATATATATAATATGCTATTATTACTTCACTAGCCACCTTTGATGTCATCACAATGTGTTTGCTTAAATTTTTAATGAAATATTTTCTTTTATTTTCACCTTTTTAATAGCTTCTTCAGCAAGATATTTATAACCCTCAAATTTTAATAATAATATAACTCGTATTATTACAGACAATTTACGTTGTCCTTTTCATTGCACTATGCCTTTCTTTGAATTTCATTGATCTTCTCTAAAGTTTGAACTTCAATTTTGAAACTGAATTCACTAAACTGTTAATAATAAAGGGTGTCCAAAGTTTACTCCATCATTCGTGCAGTAAAGTGTTGAAATTTTATTTAAAAAAACCCATTTGACAGCTGCTAGTTTAGGGTTAATAAAAATGGAACGTCTCAGGACAAAACAACGTGTTAACGCAAGATTTGAATTAAGTAAAAAACACAGTTTCTTTACTTTAAATTGTTATATTTTTATTTCAGTCGAAAAGTATACAGGATAGAGTTATATATGAAATAGTACGTAAGGAAAATGGTTTCCACTGCTTTGCTGGCACATACGTACACTTTTGTTGAAATTGTCCATGCCCATTGCGCGTAAATGTTACTGAATTTTGTTGATGCAACGTTGGATTTCCTCTTTCAATGCACGCGTGCTTGTGGGCTTGTTGGCATAAACATTTGATTTTAAATAATCCCATAAAAAGAAATAGAATGGTGTTAAATCACACGATCTAAGAGACCAATTATCAAATTTTCAAACTGTGGCCGCCAGACTTTCATTATTTATAAAATACTGTTCAACAATGAAAACGCGTAGTTCTATCTTGTAACGCTCCATTTTTATTAACCGTAACCATCAGCTGCCAAAAGCTTTTTAATAGGGTTACCAACACTTTACTGCAGGAATTATGGCAAATTCAAATCTTACTTTAATTTTGGGAAACCCTTTAGAAAATATTTTATGCTGAAACCAAAAATGCTTAGAAAATATGTTGGAAAGAATTTTAGAAAATTTTATCTTACAACACTATAGGTTTATATGTACTCTAGAAAATATTTTCATAATTTATGATATGTCTCAAGAAATTATTTAATAAATAATTCTTCCATTCATCACATAATTCATTTTAACTACCAAATGTATTTAAATGACTTATATTGTAATAATTTAGTTTATTTAAATCTATCAATGAAGTTCTGAGAAAATTATGAAACCTAAATTATATACTGTGATTCTTTCCTATGAGTCATATTCATTAAAATATTGTTCACATTTTAATTTTTAAATGAAAAAAAAAAGATACATAGTCTTTGACCAAATCTTACCGAGTTTCAAAGTCTTGAATATTATTATTTTAGAACAGTCAACCATTTCATTATTTTTGGTAAATTAATCAAATTAAATCTGGGGCTTTTGATTAACTATAGTTTTAAAAAATTTGGTTATTTAACTCAGGGCTCTGAATGGAATATATGATCATTAGAGCTGTGTAAAATTTCAAATTTTTAATAAAATAGTCATATTCAAATTTTCATAATTGACTCAGTTTTAGTCGCAAAAGAGTTGACCTTTTGTAGTAAAAAAGTTAGTGACTCGGTAATATTATATTAAATTTCACTCATAGGAACAAAGATATTTAAATATTTAAAATTCACAATTTATCAGAAAATTTATTCACTGATTTACACAAAATATGACTTTTCATTTCATTTAGAACATTTTTACTATTAAATGTATGCCTAATACAAAGTCTAGAAATTAAATATTGAATTCTGATTAGAGGATTCATGCTCTCTCTCTCTATATATATATACATGAGTCTTGTTTGTCCGCAGATTTACTGAATCTATAGTAAATTCAGAATTCATGCACTTCACGTATTAAAAATTGCACTTTTCTAAATTAATTTTGCAGTAAAAGTTGATATTTTAATTTGAGTTCTTATCAATGTGGTGACAACCTATTGCTAAAAGCTAATTTTTCTCATACATGCTTAATATTCTCGTAAAGATTAATTTATTTTTGTTGTTGTGAAATAACTTGCTGGATATATATATATATATATATATATATATATATATATATATATATAT
>JAPMOR010077837.1:307026-451375 GCA_026543865.1 Argiope aurantia
TATGTGCAAGTTTTAAAAACTTTATGTCAAACGGTAAAGTCCGTAGAGCACGAATATCCATAAATCGTTTTTATTAGTAGAGAATACTTTTCATGGATTTGCTAAATTGAATGATATGTTGTTGTAAATAAAAGTTTTTGATTGAAAATTTTAAAAATTCACAGTTACAAATTTTCAGGACAATCTATACGAGTTTAGGAGTTTTCATATGGGGCTATAAATCTATATAGGGTTAGAGAAAATTATTTATGCTTTTTAATTGTTTTTAAAAGTGTAGTATAAATAAAAAGTATTTTTATAATTATTTTCTGTCTTAAGATTTGTAGAAATGTGGAAATTTCCCTTAGATTTTAAACTAACTTCCCAAAATGCTAAAGAATTTGCATGGCGCCATCTATCGGTAAGAAAAGCTTTTATTAGATTGCAAAATTTGTTACGAATTGGCAAACAAAGAGACAAACAAGAAAGTGTGTAAATATTGCATTATCAACCGTTCTCGGTTATGTTCAAAGTCTCTAGCTCATTTGGAAGTTAGTTTAAAACTGAATACAAAATTTGAACAGAACAGAAAGAAAAGGAAGAAAGCGAGTTTATAAAAACATGCTAATAATAAAGCTTCTCGTATTGTGAATAGCGGTGATTAGGTTGTTTTGGATACAGACCATATCTGGTGCTTAGCCAAATATGTGATGCTTTTTTCTTTCCATGACACAGGTTCGCCTTTGCTCTCTTGTCTCGTTTTTCTTAGCTTTTTCTCATTAGTTTGGATTTCGTTTAGATTTCCTTTTCCCATTATTCACTTGGGCATTTATTTGCTTTAATATACATTAGTATCCTTTTATTAGAAATGTATTCCTTTTATTAGAAATATATTCCTTTATTTAGAAGTATTATAGTACAGTATATTTATTTGATATACATATTGACGAATCGGTGAATCATAAAATACTGACTGGTTGCATTTTGGATGCAGATTTTGAGCGTAGAAAATATCAGCCATATAAATGTACTAGTTCTTAAATCATATAATATATATTTTTTTAAATTTTACTGTGTGTACTTAATTTAACAGAATTTTAAAAATGTATAAAGAAATATTTAAACATATTAAGTAATATTTAAATATATAAAGTAATATATATATATATATATATATATATATATATATACATATATTTTGTTTTAGAAATCGTATCCAATTCGAATGAAAGCTGCTCATATAGTGAATGCTCCATCCATATTTTTGACTGTATATAGAATTTGTTGTCCATTCATTCCAAGGAAGTTACAAAAACGAGTAAGATATTGAATTATTTTGAATCATAAATACATACTTACTATAGAAAAAAAATTATCGGATATCAAAACATTAGATTTTTAAACTTTCTGAAAATGCTTTAGAAGCTAGAATATCCAATATTATTTCGAAAAATTATTCAATTGGTGCATTAAAAGAAATCGAACAAATTCAATAAAGAATAATAACATTTTTTTTCATAACAAAACACGGAACGTGGATAGCAAAATACAGCCAAATTTTTCACAAAGCATTTGCAATAATCAGCAACACACCTGCAAACAGTAAATCACTTTTAAACAACAATTAAGGAACACCAACTTCCATACTAGAGCTAAAAATCTCATTCCACTTTCAACATTCTAAAATGAGTCCATTGAGGGATTTTCATTTCCCATTTATTCGTTCCAGGTGTGAGCGCTTAGACTTTTATAGTCTCCCAACAAAGTAAAGAATTTTTTAGATCTTCAAGTTTTGGATCTTAATAGAGATATTGCCATACTTCTTATGTAATCCTAAACTTTCATTTTTGTTTGCAATTATCTGCATATTCTTTCTGAACCACCAAATGGTCCAAACCACTGAATGGATGCTAACGTAGGCACCTGACCTAGCCTGGCCTTCAGCATTTATTAAGAATATCTGCAAATCTGCCTTTTCTGTGATGATATTAACATTAAAGAGAAACTTTTTAACAGAATAGTAACAATATAAATGAAGAGGGCTTATATCAAATAAGTGTAGAAGCTGATTGTGAAGGATAGAGAAAAAGGGATGTATAATGTATGAAGGAAATATGCAATACATGAAGAGAAATATGTACATATAATATCATATTTTATAGTAGTATATATATAATGCAGAAATGATAATTTATTACAAATACCTTGCTGTTTGAAAATAGTTTTCAAAATCGATTAATATTTACACCCGATATTTAAGCTACAATCCTTCAAAATTTTGGGAATTAGTGTGCAGGGGGATGCTTATCTTAATTGCATGTTAAATTATACAATGGCAACGACATTTTAGCAACTTGATTCTTTTTTATAATTTCTAAAAGTGAATATTCATACTTCATAATAGATCAGATAAGGAATGGCTAAATAAATAATTTAAAAATTGTGAACCTCATCAGAATAGTTGATTAAGTTGAGAAATTGAAGCTTTAATAATGATGTTTTAACTCTTTCAATACTGAAAGGCCCCAAACGACCGTTCATCTAAACTACGGCGAGCGTTTGACGTTTGGTCATCACGGTGAAATATTGACATCTTTCGTTAAGTGCAATTGGTTGAAAGCACGAGGAGAGTGCCTTTGTTTATTGCAGATGCTCACTCAAATGAGTTTGAGGGGCAGAAGGTGTTTTTTTTTTAGTATTCACAAAAGTTTTCTGCATATATAATAGCTTAATAGGCATTAGCTGATTCAGTTCCTCTTTTGAATATTAACCTTTAAAACGCGGCTTGTCATTGCGAGTTTTGAGGGAGTTACGGTATAATTTCTTACTTTTGAAAAAGAGACTCGGGCGTTGCTTTTTTCTGGCAGATACCAGAATACCGAACTCATTAGAGTAGCCGGAACTCCAATGAAAGGGTAAAATTCGCGGATAAAAAAATATTCATAATTGTCTGTCAAAAACATTATGATGTACTTTTGCTATATTTTTTAAAATCATTATTTATATAACGAAAGGAAGTACACTTAATGATATATAGACTATTATGTCGACAATATTGTTTTTCTCATTCTTCATGATTCCCCCTTCATAAAAGGATCTATATTTATTGGCGGAAAACTGAGCAGGGAGAAGATTTACAACGCCATTGGAATTACATTTTATGCCATGCATGGGATTTTGAAGAGCTCGAAACAAGTGGAAATCTATGCTAAAACTCAGATAATTAAGTTCATTAACTAATCTTATTCAAATTCTAAAAAAATTAGATGTATGACGGAGGTTATATGTGGATCCATTCCTTTAACGAGACCTGGATGCTTCTAAACGATAAATTGCTTAAGCAATCTGACTGTTGGCAATAAATATCGGAGTATATAATTTAAATTCTTTAGCCGGAACATTTTTAAAGTCCATCACATAGAATCGAGATAGTTTATATATCATATTATTGGATGCGATTCACATTTCAACAGCAGTTATAAATAGTTTGAAAAAATATCGTTTTCCTCACATTGAATGACCACAATGCAAATTCTTATGTGTGCTTAATGAACTGCGATAAGTTAATGTTATTTAAAATTGATTTAAAAATCAAGGTTCTATGTAGTGGGTATTTAGAAAAATAGTTCAATAGGCTTAATAACAAATAATGAGGTTTTATTCTATACGAAATCAAAAATAAGGCGACGAAGCACAAGCGAAGGGCACACAAGAATATTTCTAAAAAAATGAAACAGCAGCATAAAAGCAGTAAACTGGTAATAAACGTCTGTAGGAGCATAGATCCCTCATTGGAACTTATAGGAGCGAGACTTCACACTACTATTCACGACAATAAGAACGTCTGCAGCTCTCAACTGACTACTCGCCTCATCGGAATTGAACTGCCGTATAGTACTAGACTAAATTCTCTGCTTGGTGCTGACTCATTTCTAAGTTTGCCACTCTCGTACTTTTATAGTCTCCGATACAGTTCATAAAACATTCTAGAAAAATCTGTATAACTCGTGTCCTAATGGATCTTTTACAAAAAATATTGTTGTTTATAGAATACTAAAATTTGTTACCAAATTTGCCAATCAGTCGTCAAAAGATTACCGCTATTGGTGATCATTAATTCAGTATCCACTCAGCAGCCAATATAATTTCTGAAAAATTATCTTCCATACTAAGAGCCCACTGCCCTGGGAAGCAAGATTATAAATCCATAACAATAATGAACCCAAATATCGATCTTGCTCATGATTCTCAACTTCTTTAAATGACCATAAATTCTTCGATGAGGGATGTTTAACAACTTTGCATTCTTACATGTTCTGTAATTTAGGTTTCATTGAATTAACGCCTTAGCTGTACCATCATTAATTTCATTTTCCTCTCTGACTTAGGAATGTAGCTAAAATAAAGTCGGCAGCATGAAAGTTTGAGAATCATTTTGATATTGACGCTCTTAATTGACACCCATCCTGCCCTTAAATTTTATGTAATTTTCAGAAAGTTTATCTCATAATCTTCCACTTGCAGAAATAAAGCAATAAAAATTTTAAATTACGCTGGTTTTAAATCTTATCTTGTATAATAGGACGAACTTAAAAATTCGATTTTACGAATATCAATTTCTAATAGATCTCAAAAGTAGTCTTTTTGCATTCTAGGCAATGGTAAAATATTTAAAAAATTATACCCTGAATCGTAAATTTATAAGGGTTAGAAAAAAATGACAACAATGACCAAAATTTATTTTGATGCTTAAATTCTTTAGAATTTTTGCTTCTAATCACGTCTAAGAAGTTCCTCCTTTTTAATATGTGATAAAAGAAAAAGATTAAATAATCACATGCTTCATTTCGATTTCGTGCATGAGGACAAATGTTTCAGAACTTTATAAAACATCTATGTTTGAATATTTTATAATTACGCGCAGTGTTTTAATAAACGACAGGATATAGGAGTATGTATGGACTAGCTCACAGTAGTAAAATAAATATCTTTGATGATAGAAAAGATAGCACTATCTTTCAACAAAAAAAGTACTGCAAAAGAAGGAAGCATTAGAATATTAGTTGATTATAAGCCTGATGACAGTATGTTTTTGATGCCATGCCGGCGATCGGTGCAGGTACTGCAAAAATCATCTAAAAATGAAAAAAAAGATAAATCTGAAAGGTATTTGAATTTTTATATTAATGAACTGGAAATCATAAGTTATGATAACACAACAACTAACACAGGGTGAAAAACATGGTGTTGTCCGTAACATTGAGGTTAGCATTCAGTATTCACTGCAGTGATTTTTTTTGTTCATTTTAATGCAATTAGATCTATTCGATATGTGAATATTTGGATGGAGAATCGAAGAGACCCACTTCATTTCCAGTAAAATTGATCTAGCTTATTATAAATTTCTGAGAAAAGGAAGCCAATGTAAATAAAACTACATTAGCAGACGATAGATATTTCAAAAGCTATACTGTCAGAGCCGACTCCAAAATAAAAATAGAGATCAATCGCCAATTTGGTGCCTACGCATTTTGAGTCTTCAACAATTTGTTGCCTTCAAATCGCGTCAAAAACCTCAAGCCAAAACAAAATCATGTTCTCTCATGATAATAAAACTGACCTTAGCAAACCCTAAAAGTTCATTCTGAATATTGTCATGACGATATAAACATAAGCATGATTCCCATATATGGCTATAAGAGATTCTTGACGTATTATTAGCACTCGATGGTTGACAAAAAAAATGCTTCTTATTCATTTTTTAAAATAAGTTCTAAACACTTACATAAAATATTTGTTAACTGCATTATGGCAATAGGAATTTTTATTCCTATTTAGTTCGACATTAAGAGACTTCAGTCTGTGAAATAAGACTCTAAACGTCTTCTGATGAAGGAGAAGATGGAATACTGAATCTATGATAGTAAATGAATATTTAATCATGTCATCGAGAGATACGCTAATTTTCTATCGTCTAGAAGATATGGATGACTCTTAGTTTTGAGAGAGAATGATTAGAGGAATTGCAGGACGCATAGGCTGCAAAATGGTGTGAAAGGCAAGAATTAAAACTCTATAATTTCTAGATTCTTTTGATGACATAGATTACATTTAACTGAAAGTGTGGACAAAATATGTTAGTTCTTTCTCAAATGGTGGAAATTTAAGATCAAATAGAGTGCTTCGTCAATTCTGCCTAAGTGTGATACTTTTTGCTGTACAATACCTACTAAAAGATGTTTCAAGTTAGTAACACATTCTATAGAACTAGTGTGCTGACAAAGAAATAAAGATGGTTTTATTAAGTTATATTTGCCTCATGATGTAGAATGCGAAAAATGATTTCAAAATGAATTTTAAATAATATTTTAAAATTAAATCAATGTAATTTTAAATAAACTAATTGTCTTCACTGTAAGTTAAGTTGTGGGGAAAACCGAAAGGCATAATTTTTGATTTGCTGTATTTACTGAAACGATTAGATTATTTGGATGATAACTAATCAATGAATACGTTACAATTATAAATTATAATAAATAGTAGGTAATTGTGACCATAATTAATTGTGACCGAGAGGAAGAAATTTTTGAAATTTTAAAACTTTTATTTATTCTATCCCGGGAAGATATTATATACAAATAATACGTGGTCAGAAATTCACCAGACTATATAAGACAAAATTCAATGCAATCGTATCTTCCCTGATCTGTACCTTTTTACCATTATTTAAGAGATGTAATTATGAAACACTAAATACTAAATTAACATTCTTTCCAGATATTTTTACATCCAAATGGTAGTTGGAAGAGTTTACATTCTTCAGTTCCACCCGAAGTTCTACCTGAAGAATATGGCGGAAAACTAAAATTTGATTCTTGCATCAATATTCTGGAAAATGTTGAAGCTTTAGATGGTCAGTTTCGTAAAAGATTTAGTTTTGGTTACGTTAAAACTAAAGCAAGTCGACAATCATTTAGACCTCTTGTCAGTAAAAACGAAATTTCTTAACACAGAGACAGTCACCAAAAATGGTAATATTTAAGTGCCTCCATATTTATATTCTTCAATGAAATATTATTTTTTCTCTATTTTTTCACTTTATATAAAAGTCTTGGATACTTTTATTCCTATAAAAGAATTTTGTAAGAAATGTGCACTGAAAAACATTCGAATTCATTCTCAGAAGACTTCAACTCTCAAACATGATTTTCTTGGACTTTTTAGGGAAATTACATGTTTTATGCATATACTATGAAACAGTATTTTTGAAGGTTATAACATGAATCTCTAATGACATAAAAAATCAGAATTTATTCATAGTTTGAAAAATAAACTTTTCAAAAACTTTTCGAAGCTTTTGCATATTTTTATTTTTCCCATCTCCAAATGATTAAGCCTTCTATCGTATTTTTGAAACTGAACCCTTACTGAAATGTATATACCTAAATATCAAAGACAATTTTTTTAATGTAAATTTATTTTGCATTTTACAATACTTCATTTTATAAAATATTTGATATCAAAGTCAATCACTTATGAAACTATTTTAGTGATTAGATGTACGGTATAAATGTACAATTTTACGTAATTTATGTAAAACTATTGTTCAATTTAATAATTTCATAAGTTACGTGATTTTTTATTAAAATAGAGGAGGCACGCACGAGAAAGTTGTGCACCCATTGTGACTATGCCATTGAAGAAATAATAGTTGGAGATTTTTTTAATTGAAAATAGTAGATTTTTATTATTAAAACCTATTTTCAAAGTATCCTAACTTATGTAGCATAATTGCCATGCTGGACTCATGGAGGCAAACATTCTCGTTGGTTTAAAATACGATATTGAATAGAATTGAGAAATCTCTTTTTCGCCATGCAGATTTATACCCATAGGCTTGTTTGTCGCCAGATTGCAAATTGGTGATATGCTAAAACAGTGATATATGAAGTGAATGATATATACTGCATATCGTTCAGTATGTTTAAATACTTAATATGTAAGGCGACTTCAGCAACTAATATATGTCTCTGAGATTCACCTAAAAATTTGATAAAGCTAATATACAATTGATTAATTTGATATGTATTTGGTATTATATTTAAGGAAAAAGAATCTAAAAAAAAGAAAGTTGAGAATTTTAAAGTAAATGGAGATTTTGAGAAAGAAGAATTGTCATCTTCTAGCTTATGGCGATGTGTATATATATTATAATATCTTAGCTATATTTATAATAACATGGCGATAAGTAATAATCTATTTACACTTCATATTGAAGCAACATAAAAGTTATTTTGGGAAGTTGGAACACTGATCAGATGATAAGGAAGGTACCCGAGCTGACATCCTATCTCCCCCTTCCACGCTACAACCAAGATGAAAGCATTCAGCTATGATATATTGAGCCTACTCTAAATCCATGTAACCCTGGGATTCTCCGGGGAAATCGGGTTTCAAAGCAAAAACATTCCGGCCTCGAATGGAAGGTACTACAAACAGGCTCTGCCCGACTGGCAAATCTTATAGAAGAGAATGGGTGCTTCTAAGTTTAATTTGCAAAATTTAGGTACACAAATTGACGAGACTCGCCCTGAGATACACGGATACATTTGAATGATCAAGACAGCGAGAACTAAGCTTGAGTCCTAAGGACTATCACCGATTACGGTGCAACACTTCCAGTGGGAGACACGTCTCTTTATCAGTAAGAGTGAGACCTCCACCATTTCTGCTCTCTCCTAGGTGGCAAGAACCAATCACCATACTGGAAGCTTCTAATTCTCATTTCTGTCGTACTCCCCAGTGGGTGGCAAAATGTGGGTACAGAATGTGTGTGATAGGAAGCAGATTATCAATTGCTTATGTTATCTATAATTCAGTTGCAAACTGACTTTTATATTAATTGATTTAGCAATTTTATTTTTGTTTTATTGAAAGCCAGTTGATATCAATTTTTACCCCTGTCTCAAATGACAGTAATTACCAAATGCCTTATAAACTTTATTTGATAAAAAAAATGGTGAAGAGAAAGTAATTTTAAATACTATTTTAATTGTTACAACTTGCCCCATATATGTAATGGAAGTAAGATATGGGAAAGGTTGTAACAACTGACAAATTTCAAAAAAATATTTCTTGTGCCCAAAAAAATATATATTGAATGTTTATTTAATGCGTATTGTAAATGTCCAGTTGAGCTATAAAAAGTAGTTACAATCAAGGAATTTCAAATATATATTTAAAAAATATGTACTTCTACTAAAATATTTCTGTCTTTCTTGCTTTATTTTCGTAATATGTGTTGAAATAAAATATCTTTTTACAGTTTTGTATTTTGTATCACATTACGGGATGCTTCATGCTTCTTGAGGCATTCGTCATTTTTATTCCTATGTTTATTGAATGTATTGTTATTCCTATATATTTTATGTATTATTATATCTATGCATTTATACTTTTAGTTTGTATTATTTTGAATCATTCTATATATTTTAATAGTGACCGTAACAAAACAATTAGTCGCGAAACTGATAGGAGACTGGGACAAAAGGTAATTAATCACAGAAAAAAATTCCTGACTTTCGACATATTGGAATGTTAAATTTCCCCAAAATTTATGTACTAGAATCGATAAAAAGTGAAGCCATTGTAATTTAAGTAATTTTTATTTTCGCATTATTCTACCAATATTTTTGGGAAAATCTTGTTTTTAAATTTAGTAACAGTTATAATATTGAGCATATTAAAGACATAATAATATAGTAAAGACACAATATATAATAATAATATAATTGAAAGAAAATAAATTCCATATTTTTAGACCACTAGTAAAGTTGTGTTTCAATAGCTATATCTATTATTATCTCATTTGTGGAGTTTCCATTTTTATACACTTTAATTTAAATTAACTGTTTTTATTCACTTTCAGATAACTTGATTTGTTTCATCTTTTCTAAAATCGAATTTCTATTTATTTTTATTTTTTTCATTCGTTCCTGGTGATTCGTTTCATTTGCGACACACTTTAAAGTCTCCAACGAGAGCAAATAAAACTTTTAATTCAAACCCCAGAAATTTCCACTGAAAAAGAGGCAGAATTGTGTCACTGCTTTTGTAATAATATCATTATTTATTACATACTTTTATAGAACTTAAATATTTGCTGAAAATGACTTGTTCAATTTAGTAAAAATCTTGTTATAAATATATGTCGCTTCCTTAGGCATCAGAGCTTTGAAACAATGTACATTTGTGGATACTTGTTGCTAAATACTATTTAGATATTCACAGAACTTAATCACCGATCAATTAATAAATTAAATTAAATTATGCTGACATTCTAGTGACGCCATCTGATGGGGATTTCGAGAAAAAAAGTCGACTATCACATGTTTTAATAATTAAAATAAGTGAATTAAACAAAAAAAAGCATTATGAAACAATTAAAATAAGAAAAAAATTCTGTTTCTTCAAGCACTTCTAAAAGTGAGTTAAAAATTATTAGTTTATTTTATACTGCAATAAAACTATTTAAATTTATGACTAAATTTGGAGAAATGATCTTGAAATACTTTTTCTGAAAGCTGCAGATAGTTTTTACGTGATATTTCAATTTTAATCAGAATCTTAACTTTTCTTTTCAAAAAAGAATTTCTGTTATTCCTTGAAAAAAAAATCCTTTGCCCCTGAAATTGAAAAAGTTCAATAACCTAGTTAAATTAATTCATCGTGGAACTGTTAGATTGGAGATTTTTGAGGAATCCTCATGAGAATTAATGTGATATTGTTTTTGAAATTTCTTAACGGCATTTCATGATTGGTTTCGGATCAAAAGATGTTAAATGATTTGCTGGATTTATTTGAAGACTGAATATCAAAGGAACCAAGAAAGAAATGGAGAATTTTGTATATGTATAATCTACGGTGTATTAAAAACTGCAGATTTTATTATGTTCAGAACTTAATTTTTATTGGTACTTTGAAATATCGGTGTCTTAAAAATAAATAAAAAAGTATAAACAAATACATAAAAATAACTGAAAAAATCGGAACCTTAATCTGATATATTTTAGGTATGATTTGACAGTCTACATTTGTTATTTTTCAAAATTTACACTTAATTATATTTGGCTCCGATAATATGCATAAAAACGTATTTAATATAGTGGCAATGTGAATTTATATAAAAGAAGTAGCTAAAATAATGTAAAGAATTGTTGTAAAATATGTTTAAAAGTATTTAAAAAACATATTAAAATAAGAGACGAAAATGCTCCAAAATAAAACCATTGTTTGAATTTTAAGGTTGAATAAAATAGTTATTTCGGAAAATGTTTATATTTCGATTGATTTTCCATTTTAAATATGGAAAATCAATTCCCAGTTAATTTTCTCAAAAAATCATTTCTTAAAAACCAATTTTCCCAAAGACTTTTTAAAACACTTTCCAGTTGGCATTTTATACTGGAATCGAAATGTATCCAAAATGCTTCATTTAAAATATATCTCAAGTAGATATCGTCTGTAAACTTTTAACAAATATTTTTGGTATTCATGTAAACATTTGAAATAATCAAATATTTATTTAATTTTATCGTCTGATAATAAATTTGTTTTAAATGAGATAAGATCTTTCACTCTATTAATTTTCGGAAATGGGGAATGTTATTGAACAAAGAATATGCATTAAATTTTTTTTAGCAGTGCAATTTCGACCATAAAAGCATTTTAAGATTGCAGGGAATTTTATTCCCAATAAATAAATAATATTGCTTTAATTTAAAAAAATGTCTTTTTTTAAAAAAAAATTATAATATTTTTTAAATGCTACGAAACGTAAAAATTTAAAACTTTAACGTTTTAAAATTGTTACATTTTCACTTGCTTATTATATGAATTGAGAAAATTATTATTATAATTTCATGTATATTTATATGAAACGATTAAAAAAAAAACAAAAAAAATCATTAAAAATTTAATTTTTGGACATGAGAATACAATATAACAAATTATCTTAAATAGGTGCATAAAAATTAAATGATCATTTATAATTACCATGTATTCCTTCAATAATTATAGCAATTTTAGACAGATTTTAGAAGTATTTTTTAAAAATTAAGAACATTTCCTTTTTTTTTTCTTGATAAGTGGTGTTTTTCTTAAATAAACAAACAAAATAAGTCAACTGATATTTTAAAAATTCTGATTTATAATATAAAATATATGTTAAAATATGTTTTATTTAATGGAACTGCAGATATAATTTGAAAACAATTCATAATTTGAGACATATATTCAAGATTTATTGTGATTATTTCATGAAAACTGCTTGCATTTATTTGAGACCAAAAATCACCTTCTCAGTTTTTTTATATTTCTTTAGATTTTGAATTATTATATATTGAAATTCTATTTCATGCAAATTTATTGAGCAATTATATCACATGAAAGTAGTTCTACAATAAAACAAGATACAAAATTGTTACGATATGAAATTGGAATTGAACCTGTTTGGTGATATTGTTTTAGGAAAGGGCATCTGAATATCAATCCGCCGTTGGGAGACAATAGATTAAGGTATTGTTACGAATTTTCTGCCGGGATTCGTTTGGATAGTGGAAGTTATATGGTGTGGAGAACGCTCAATCAGCAGACGGTAGTAGAAAATAAAACAACGACGTTTATTTACACGAAGACACACAGGACAGCATAAAGCGATCACTATATACAGCACAGAAGACGATTATCTTCACCCGAGACGTGTAGCATACAACAGCACACAACCAGAATCTACTGCAGACAGTAGCTCACAGCTCAGTTCAGCACTAGGTTGACTCAGTCGCTTCCGACTACTCCGTCTTCTACTTCTCCGACTCTGACTCGGATTACTGACTTCGCTCCGTCGATTCCGCTTACTCTTCTTCGACCACTCCGTCCACTCTGACTACTGGCTTCCTGCTCTGGCTGCTGTGGAACCTTTTATAGGTCTCAGGAGGCGGGGCTAGAAGCCTCTCAACCAATCCGGAACATTCGAGGCGTATCTCGGTTCCTACTGGACGGATCGGGAAAATTCCCGAAGTTTCGAGTATTATCTATTTTGGCGCCAAAGTCGCCAAATTCGTCGCCAAGTCGACAAGTTTGTCGCCAATCTCTGGAACCTTCGACGCGCCACCTGGACGCCGTCCAGTACCGATGACTTTAAAACTTTCTTTCCGACGATGGAACAAACTATGCTGGGAAGCCGAATTGCAGGTTTGTAACAGTATAATGGAGATGGAACGCTGTGGAGTACCTCTCCAATATATTTTTCTTCACAAGAAAGAAATAATATAAAAGTAAAATACTTCTGCAATTAGTATGATTTTTATCTAACCATTACTGTCCTGAACAAGATTTGCAATTCAAACTTATGAAAATAATAAATCATGAGTAAGTGGAGGTAAGAATATGCTAAAATTTTTAAAGTTACAAACATTTTATTTAAATTAGAAAAAAAATATATAAAATTCATGTGCAATTTTCCTATGTGAATTTCATTGAAATAACTTAATTTCACTATACTGTGACTCTAAATAAATTTTAAAAATAATTCTCTAAACATTTTTATCATATTCAGGTTTTGAAATACATGTTTGTATTACCAAAAAGATTGATCAAAATAAATTATAATTAATAGTTTTAAGATATGTATTGTTTCACTGTTGACATTTTGTTATTTTATGATTTCAATATTGGGCAAAATTTGTACACATTTTAAATTAAAAACGAAAAAAAAAAATCAAATCTACTATCACAATTTTCGAGTTATCATGTAAGGGGTCTTTAAGATTCAAGTTAATGAAAAGTGATATGTTTTGTTGAGCTTTTCCGTTAATCCTTTTCCTGCAATCACTTTTAACTATTTTATTTTTAGAGAGGATAATCATCTCCTTCTAATTCAATATCTGACGTTCTATCCTATTAATCTGACCCACATACTTATCTTGGATCATTGCATTCTGGCTGATAAAATGTGTGAACTATAAATTTTCTTCAAAAAATTTAAACATATAAGGGCAAATAAATTTCGAAATTCATAAATCCTTGGATGTCGAAAGGGAACCTTTACATTTTCTGTTTTTAAAAACTTGCCCTATTGAAAAAAGTTGTTTATTTTACAAATATTCAATGCTGTCTATCTTCCAACTGCACACACTACAACGGAACAAAGCATTGGTAAATACCTATAAAGCATGCTCTGATGTCATTTATGAAAATCAGACACGAACTTTAGCAATGAGTTGAAGTATCCATTCTTTCGGAATGAAGTAAGTAAAAAAGTATATTGAGCACAGTATATTTTGCCCATTTATTGAATTATTCGATTAAATTTTGCCTTTTGATACTATCCAAGCTGGTGGTGGTTTAGCGAACATTTTGAGGGAGTGATAGATTTAGAAATTCCATTTTCCATTATCCGGAAGTGTGATATTTGTAAACAATATATTTGCTCTTTTGCCTGAATAAAAAAATACAACTGAAAGTGGCGGTGTCAAATAATTAATTAAGTTGGAATCGAATATAGGCTTTTAGTATTTCTCTTTTTAACTTATTATAGGTAACGATTCAAAAACCATATTTAATACTTTTATAAATAAGATAAATTAAATAATGTTCCGTAAATTAATATGTTATGCATAAGTAAAGTTATATATAATTTCAAATTAAGGAATTATTTTTATTTTGAGATATGAATAGACTTCCTCGTAATAAATGGGAATTTCTAACAAAGTTTTATATGAAAATTTCAATACATTTAATACATTTTAATGAAACTGTTTGGCAAAAAGTAAAGTTTATATTAAATAATTTAATAAGAATCAAAGGTTCTATAAGGCAATATTTATATATCCTTTGCTACTAAGCCCATGGATAGAATTGGGAGTTACTTCT
Organism: Argiope aurantia; assembly: GCA_026543865.1. Classification (NCBI taxonomy): domain Eukaryota; kingdom Metazoa; phylum Arthropoda; class Arachnida; order Araneae; family Araneidae; genus Argiope; species Argiope aurantia. The sequence continues at coordinate 321,937 of JAPMOR010077837.1, forward strand.
TCGATCTAAAATATGTCATTAATTTTGAAAATGCTTTTGTTAGAATTTGTTGTATAAATCCCCAAATATTTACAATATTACTGCTACACATAAACATACATGACCAACCCAGCTTTACCTGGTGCTTGGAGTTGAAAGAATAACCAAATATCCTCAGGTAATTATATTAGGGACTATGTAACCAATGCATAATAGTCCCCAATTTTGAGAAGTATATGCAAAGGTATTTAACTATTATTAACATAATTCTAAAACGTTCTTTTATTTCCTGATCCAATTCCACATTTTTATTTAATTAATTTGACACGCGCTATCTATTATAAAATTCAATTTTTACAGTTACGAAACTAAAGGCACAAAATAAAAGCGTATAAAAAGACTTTTATGCGAAGAATTAAAATATTTACACACGGTTTTTCCCCTTAAAAAATAACTCCGGGATAATCAATATAGAACTTATTACTGGAAACATCATATAACTTTTATCTTCAAATTATGTTTTATTCCCGAATGAATCACTAAATGGCGGCATTCAAATGAAGTCAAAATATAATTAAAAGAATTAATTTACTTACAATAAATCTTTGAAAAAATCTTAAAACGTTGCTATCAGGAATGCACAGAGAAATAAAATATGAAACCTACATCTCACCCAGAAAATAAAAAAAAAAAAAATTATTACAATAATAGAATTAAAGAAACAAAATAAGCAAATATATATATATATATATATATATATATATATAAAACTTTTATGCAACGAATTAAAATATTTACACCCAGTTTTGCCCCTGAAATATATCTCCCATATGAACTTTCCATTTCCATCCGACTGCCATCTTTCACAAAACCCTGAAATCAAAAAAACGTTTTCTATAGTTTGAAGTAGCTTAGACTGGTATATATGCAATTATTGGGCAAGTTTATAAAGTAATACAGTTCGTTCAGCTGCGTCACGACTGATTGATTATGGGATTAATTTTCCCATTTGGAATTTCCCACAATGAAAGGGAATATTTCCAACTTAAAATGAATTATCAGATAACGCTCCATTAAACGTTGAAATAATTACGTGAACTCTTTTTATAGATAGAGAAATTGCTATATCTTGCTTTTTGGGCGAACTGCATTCCGCAGTCGTAATCATTTATTATGTGCGAGCGGGACAAATAACATGTTGTTCAAACACCAGACAGTAATCAACCCTGAACTTGGGAAAGTAATTAGTTTTATTAAAATTAATTATAGTTTTAAGTTGAATTTTACCGAAAAATTCTTCTACATTTTCTTACCATTTTTTAGTTATATTTTAAAAATCAGAATAAAAAGAAAATTAAAACGTCAAAATGATGCACCTTCTTGAATCATAGGTGAGAGACAACATCTGAGTGCAAAAGGTTAAAGATACTTGATGCTTTTGTAACGTCTTGTTGTGCTATTAAGAAAAGTTAAAACCTAACTTTTAGTAAATACATTTTTTGTCATTAGCATCATGGCTTCTACATTTTTACTTTTTTTTGGATTTAATATAGATTTTAATGTCTTGATCTAGACTGATTAAATAACGAAGCAGAATTTCCAGATAATTCTTTATTTTACAGCCCTATATATACAAAAGAACAACTTGCTCTAATCTTGGTTAAATAAATAGTTATTTACACCTGTAGTAGGAGACACAACAGTCGAAATCGAAGGTTTAACTTGAAACTCAGTTCTCCATCAATACGGAGAAACAACACCACAGGGAACTAACAGGTTGTTAGTTAACACGACCACTCCAGGAGTAATTCTCGGACTCCGAATTCGTGGGCGTAGTCCAACAGTCTGCCTGCAATTCATTTCTTCTCCTCTTCCTAAAAAAAATCTCCGCACTTTATTTCGGCGACAATCTCCGCCTCTTAATTTACATTGGTCATTTGAGCTCTCTTTCGGCCAATCGGGGTTCAGCAATATGCTCCCTCAGCGGCGCCAGTAGGCCGTGGGAAGGTCCTTTTAGTGATGCACCTTTCATAACTGACTATTCTGGAACACGGAGCTAGTCCTTTCTGAATGAGAAACATTTAGCATCCAGATGTTTGGACACCCCTTTCTCTTTGAAGGCTATCAATATCTCTTGGAAGAGGAATTCCCTCATGTGGTCTTTCACTGTAGTCGCTAATGAACAGATGCGAAACCACCCAGGTGAAAAGATCCCCCATCTCGCTCTCTCGGGGAGTTTAGTAAATAACAGCGATGACACAGCTGGCTGTAAATGTCTTATCAGTACTGGGAAACGGGGAATGTTACAAGATAAAGATACGAATTATAAATTTGGATTATGCTTCGTATAGTGTATTGTTACATGTTACATTTTTCATGAAGACGTAGTTCTGAATTTTGAGATAATTATTGCGCTTTATCTCAGGATACGCAATAATTTATTTTATTTCTTAATGGCTATTAGGCCTTTTCTGCTTGTATTTAAAAATTACTTTTGTTACTTTCTCACTTTTTAGTCACTGGATTATTCTCAAATGTTTTTGTTTCAAAATCTTTACATAAATTTAAATTATAAAAATTTAAAATTTTTTTACATTCTATATTATCAGAATTTGCGTCTTTTTAACTCACTTCATTTTAAATTTCTGATATTTCGTTCTTTTTAATCTGGCAGGAATTCCTGCCATACACTTGGCGCAATATGGCCAAAAATGAAGAATCTTGCGCCAAAACAAACAAACAATAAAAAACACCCGAAACAACCAATTAACCTAAAGATGTACTAAAGAACTACAAGGCGTGCATAAACGAAATCTAAGTCTCTATAGGGAAAAGTAGATATAATTACCTATTCACAATCACTAATTAAAATATCTGAAACCCCCTTTTCGATGATTTACCCTTCATGTGAAATCTTATGACCCACTTGATACGTAATCAGGGTTCCCAAGGTTTCATTTCTCTAAAAATACTGCAAATCAGCAACAAAACTCAAAATTTCATCCCTTTTCGTTGACAATCAATTCCTGTATTTTATAAGCATAATTAACTATATAAGCAGTACTAAGAACATTTTATCGATAAATCAATCTAAAATAATACATAAGTATGTTTTATATGATTATTTCATCGAAACCTTCGATGTGATTACATTAAGACCATTAATATGGGACAAGAAGTGTCTAATATTAATAAGATTAACTTATAGTACTGTGTGAATTAATTAATTGGGACAAACACAAAAATTTTGACAAATGTTGTTTAATTAGTATAGTTTAACTTACATGCAAGGTAAGCAATCCGATACAAAATATGTCCTCCTTTAGCTTGAATGAGATCCTGCGCGCGGTTTCGCAAGGATTACACTAAATTAGAACATAAAATTTTGATCTCGTCGTCACGAAACCAAACTTTTATAGCATTCTCAGTCATATCATTGTTTTCTTTGTTTTACTCACACGTCTCTTTACATTACTGCATAAATTTTCGATGGAATTGACATCAGGAGAATTATCAGGCCAATCCAAAACCGTTATTTTCTATCTATGAAAAAAATTCGTTGTTAGCTTAGAAGTATGGCATGGGGCATGATCTTGTTGACAGATACTAACACCACCAGCGAACGTTTGCATCATAGGAACAATTTTACTTTCTATTATAGAAATGTATTGTTTAGAGTTCATCATCTTTTCAACTGGTACTAAGCTTCCAGGTCCCCCAGAAGTAAAATAACCCCAAAACATCTGTTTCTGAGGGTGCTTAACTGTTTGAATAAGATGTTGCTCCTTGATGGGTTCTCCATCACTTCGCTTAACAAATCTTGGTCGAAATCCTTGCACAAGAAAATGCGTTTCGTCGCTGAATACAACCTTCTTCCAATCTTGTGCTATCCAGAATTGATATTTCTTGGTGCAATACAAATGTTTTTTCTTCATTACAGGTGTTAATAACTGTTTGTCGATTGGTTTTCTTGCAAATCTCCCAGCTTCAATAAATCTTTGTCTAACTGTCAATGAATCCACGCTCACACCACTAGCTAATAATTCTCTCTGAAGGACTCTACTTGTTTTGTAAGGATGTATTGTACTATTTCGCACAAGACATTTTTATGTTCGAGGTGTGATCTTGCGTTTGCGTCCACATTTACTCTTTCGTTTTGGAGACACTGTCCGAAAATGATTTTGTTGATTAATGATCCTAGAAACACTGGATTTTCCTATTCCAACTGCTGCAGCAATATCCTTCACATATGCTGACTAAGGGCAACAATTCTAGTCCTTTTCCTGGGAGTGATATCCATTTTTTTAAATACACGTCAGAAGAAGACGATTTACACAAGCGATCACTTCTTACAGCAACTAAAGGGAAAATTTTTTGACATGTCATGATCATGTGGTCAAACCGGTTTAGATTAGTCAAGGGCAGTTGCGTGTTTTAAGCAAATGCAGTTAATACCGGTTTGAGGCAGATAATCCCCGAGAAAGAAACAGTTTTCTTAAAAAAATATGTTTGTCCCAATTAATTCGCACAGTACTATAGTTATAAGTATCAACTTTAGTGAACTTATCAAAAAATCTCTACTAATAATAAATATGATTGTGTGTATGTGTTGACGCTTTGCCGTCCAGACCCTCTGAAATAGTAACAAAATCTTGCACATATGCATATAAATTGGAAAGAATTTTTGAAATTTTAACTAATTAAAATTTTATGTTGAAGTTTTATTTTTTTCTACTTCCAAAAATAGTTGTAGTAAATTATGTTCTGTAATGTATTAAATAAAAAAAAATGCTGCATGATAATTAAACAGAAATGATTGGAAAAATGTTGTTTTAAATTTTAAAATGAAATAAATACAAATTCTCATAATAATTTGTTCTAAATTTAACCATGAAATATGGAAACTTTTAGTTTAATTTTAATTAATTAAAATTTAATTAAACTAAAAACACTAGAAATACACATAATAATCCATGAAATAACAATATTAATAAAACTGATAGTTTATATTCAAACGTGTCAGCAGTAGAGTGATAGTAGAACATAACTTTTTCTTTCTTATCATTAGACCACTAAACGAATTCCATTCTTCCGGAGAACTCTTTTGTGAAAAAAAAAAAAAACTTTTTCAGAAAATTTGAATATTTGTAATAAATATTTGTGTATTTAATATTTCATTCGTTATGATAAGTATGTTTTAGAATTAACTATTCAAATAAAAGATTTATCAAATGAGAAAAAAAGCTTTTTATAACTTTTATATTTAGTTAATAGCAATAAATCAAATCACCTCAGATTTCTTATTCGATATTTTATAACTTTAATAACACACTTAGACATCCTTCCTGTACTTAAAATGAACCGGAACTCCTGAATACTATTTACCCTTTTCCAGTAATGCAACCAGACAATTCCGATTCGTCTTGAGCCAAGAGACATTGCGATACCACTTAACTTCTCTAATATCTTTTCTGGAAATATCCATATTGAGGATAGGTAAGTTCCGGTGTCATTCTTCGAATCCAATCATTGCCCAACCACATTCTTAAATTCTAAGTGCGATATTAATCGAAGGAAATACGATTCTTCGAAACTAGAGCGAAACTGTTCTTTAAAACCATACTGCCGATGGGGATTCGTTTGATATTGCGAACGGAATGTTTGTTTGATAATTAATATAATGGTGGTGGATTCTGTGGCAAATAATTGCCCACGTGCCGGATTTACTTAGGGATGGTGGTGAAAGAGAGGTAATTTTGGGAAAGATAATCCATTTTAGTACTGGTAATGTCTTGGCTGGGAATTGATGGAATCAATACAATATATATATTTTGTTATAAAGACTAAATTTCTAAGTTTGGATAAATTTATAAAATGTATGGATTGATGCAGCATTTTGTTTCCAAATTGAAGGTTCTTATTTATGGATTTAAAAAAGGATTTGAAATTTGAATTGAATGCGCTTTATATGTCTTTCCTTTTACTAAGGGACAGTCTAATAAATGATTTGAAATTGACAGATATTTCTAAGTGTTTCAGAATTTATACAGAGTGATTAAAGTCTTTTAAAGCCTTTTAAATCGAATACGTCGTCTCGTATACCCGGTATACCTCGCATACTTCGTATACCTTATAATAAATTAACTATGCTGGATTTCATAAAAATTGTTGCTGCGCCCCTAGAGGAGAAATAAGGAAATAAGGAGTCCAGTAAAAAATTGTGCACTATGCAATAATAAAAACACAGGGGAAAAAAGTCACGGAGTTATCTGTAAAACTGGCAGGATTATCTATGTTTAAAATTATAAACTTTCCGGGATTTGAAAAAGGATTCGCCCGAAAAGTGAAAAATATATCCTCAAATCCCCTCCCTAGTGTGTTTTTCAGATTTTTAAAAGTTATTTTTGTTAACTTTCTTCATCGCTTAAATTTCACTTCTCTGTGGATTAACTCGGTAAACTGTATGCTAATACCAGTGAAATAAATTTTTCATTTTTAGAGCGAACTCTTTTTCGTCACGCCACGCTTAACCTTCAATAGCAAAGAGAGAGCTATGGTTGACTCTTAAGAGCCATCATCGCTCACGGTACAATTTCAAAGCAACGCGCTAGTATTTCACATATTCGCCCAGAAATGTGATAAAGTACGCCGGTAGTAGTGCGGTAAGACAAGTGTTTCAGGCATGATGGGTCCCTGAACCGTTTACCCGTGAGTTGTATAATCACTTCGATGTTGCATACACAAAAGATGAACTGGAAGTGTTGGAGCCATTGTTTGACCTCTACATTCTCCAGATCTTAATCCGTGTATCTTTTTCTTATGGATTCACTTTAAATCACAGTTTTATGCGCTGCTCATCGACACAATGGAAGATCTCACTAGAGCTGATTGCCGTCCCTGCAGTAGACATTAACGGCATTCCTGGTATTTTCGAATTTATCCGCAATTCGTTTTTACGTCATTTTAGATTGTGCGATGATATCGACTGTCACTACTTCCAATAACTCTTGTAATTCTTAATTTATCAAATAAATCTTTTTATAGTTATTAATGTATTTTTTATAGTCTCAGCATGACTTCAAAACCTGCATACGTTTTTCTCTATTTTCATTCTCTCAACGGGATTTGAAATATCGTATCCATTGTAATTTTCGTTCCTATTAATGACTATTAACATTCCTTTCAGTTTGTATTTCCATTAACAGAGCATCCTATATACGATAAAGAGTCTTTGGATCTTGCCACACTGGAGGGTACACAAAAAGGTGGGGGATCTGGTTCCTCCCATCGATGACGGGATGGACTTCCTTCGGGAAGATTGTACCGTGGCCGGTGATGGCCCTTAGGACTCAACCACAGTTCTCGCCAGTGTTGCTGTTGCGGCGGTCCGGTCATTATACGATAAAGAGTGCTCTCAAAAATTGCCTAGTTACGGCTCGAATGGTTTCAGGCACTGAATGGACAGCACAAACATAAACTTATTTAGAGTAATTATTCTCAAATAGTTACAATTAACCAAATGAAAGCAATCAAGTCTCCAGTAGATTATAAAGGCAATTCACTAGCTTACTTACAAAATAGGGTACGAACTCATTACGCTCCAAGGCAAATTGGTAGAGATTTTTGGCGTGGTTAAAAAAATCGCCAAAGTCAATAACAACGACCATTGCATGATGAACTTACTCAGTGAAATGTCAACTTCATCTGTAATTGCAGCGTTTTTGAAATATTTTCGAAATATTCCCAAATTTCTTAGAAAAGAGTAAAATTTTTGCTGCTACCCAAATCGACAAATATATCTCAAAATTTTCGCCAAATCGCCAATCTTATGCGAACCCCCCCCCCCCCCCCCCCGCAAGAAGTAAAATATTTTCACTTGACAGAATTCATAAAACTATATCTAGACCTTAAAAGAATAAGATTGTTACTGTAGCAGCAATGTCTGTTATTCCATGTTTTCAGATGTAGACACCTAGTAAATTCTTCAACATGCACATATTATAAAAAAAATCACAACAGAAAGGAAATTTCAGTTCTTTTACAGTAGCAGTTACTTGCGAAAAATTATCACTGATGCAGTTCAATCAAAACCATGCTAATTTGTCTGTCGGATAAGTGACTTCCACTACTTCCTATTACCCCCTGTTGTTTTCAATAATTGATAGCGCTTCACGCATATATTTGGCATTTATCTTCAAGAGAAAATACATGAGTTAAAGTAAAAAATATTACATTCTAAATCTATCTGCAATGATGGAAGAAAAAGAGAAGGATCTACAACTCTTTATTTATGGATTCCACGGAAGTCCAAACTAACCTAATTTCAAATAGTCTTTGCCATGGGAAGACAACTATTCTCAACAGTTTTCTATTCTTCTGTATGTATTAAAAGTGGATATTTTGATGGAAATCATCCACAAATAGATGCATTTCGCAACTTCGAACTTTCACAACTTCGCCTTATTATTAAAGTTGGAAAGTTATTACTTGTGGTTGAAGTTCAACTTCGATAGCTCTAGGCATTTTGTTAGCAAACACCCATACTTTAGAACTCTCTGGAAAGAATATTTACGCCTTTCTGAAGATTTAAAACAAAATTTACGTGCCTGGCACAAATAAATTTCTTCTTATTTCAACCTCCAGCACATTTGCATGCCATTCAAAATGACTTCTGTTCCCTAAGGATAAGTGTTCTGATTACATGATATAATGTTTGTAGGTTGGCCTATTGTCTTTAAATTGCGTCATGCAAGATTAGAAAGTAGTTCAAAATGTTCTTTAGAGCAAAGGTTTGGCCTAGAGCTACTGAACTAAATTTAAAACGCAGTTGTTTCTTGATTGGTAGGTGCTCACTAACAAAGGGTTTTCAAAAATTTCATTACATTCTGTCAATAAAATCAATAAAAATTGTAAAATTTCCTCGATTACTTCGAAATTAAACGAAATAATTTTAGTCCCATATTAAAATGTAGAAAATTAGGCAATTATATCTATATTTCCAAACTGTTTCCTTTTTTAGTATTAATAAATTTGTAAATATTAATCAAAATTTTAATGTTCTGTTTGGTGTATTAAAATAATGTTTTAGAACATAGTTTACAACAATATAATTTACGTTATTTTAGTTAATTAATAAAAATAGAGGAATCAAATGTTAAATGTATGATTCCACTATTAACCCGTTCTTGACCTTGATTACTCGATTCTCTTTTCATAGCTCATGGTATCAAATACGATACAAGCATTTCTGACTTCATCGGAAAGTTATATATGATATCATGAACCGTGAAAGATATACATGATCTCGGGAGCTATTTCATATATGATATCGACAGCTGTGAGAGGTGAATCACGTGATCACGGTCTTGGACATGTTAAACCTCTGACTGCAGATTAAAAACAAATCAGTGTTCAAATGCACCATTTGCAAACAATTTAAATATTTATAGATTTTAGAGATTTAAATGCAACATTTTACAGCAGATGCAATATTTTATGTTTAGAGATTCATATTTATAGCATGATATAATTCAAATCTGTAATGGTGAAAATTAAACATATTATTCCGTGAAAATTTCTGGATAGCAAAGAAATAGATCGATTTCCAAGCTGTGGATATCACAGGATAATAATAAGGAAATTTATCTCTCAGCCAAAATTTCTAAAGCTGGCACTACAAGATGATCCGAAATCTTCTCGTGAGTGGTTGATAGCTTTACTTTGACCTACGAGCTTCCATTGTCAAACATCGAGTTTAGTTATATTAACGTCCCATTGTAAAGCAACACTAGAGCAATTTTGGGACGGACCTCATAATTTTTAATCGCTGTCAGATGACGAGGACGACGCCTGAGTTAATATATATCGCTTTATGTAGCTCTAGTGACTTAAATATATCAAATTTGAAATACGCATTTGTAACTACAAGTGCAGTTTTATGTCAAATATTTATTTCTATCTGTTGAGAAAAACGTGTCTAAACCAGAAATTCAATTTTCTTACGCTATTATGCCAAAGATTAATCGCCGAAAACTTCGCCAAGATGACACGATAAAATCAGTAAAAATGATCAAATCACGCCAAAAAGTTAATATTTCTTAGCTATTGTACGCCAGTGCCATGCAAGGCGTTCTTTAGGATGACAAGTTTATTAGAGAGTATACAAGAAAGTTTTAGGAAGACCATTCCTGCTGGTTTAATTTAAATACTGAAACGAGAAAATGCTATCACTGAGGAATTAACAACCACTACTTCTTCCTTCATCAACTGGGCCGGTCAAAGCGTGAAACGTTGGATAAAGCTTTAGTGAATCAATGTTTCACTACACCACCATCTGAAACTTTCATCTTTGGAATTGACGAGTGATTTGATTCAAATGTTTAAGTCAATGTTTGAAGCATTGTAAAAACACAGTCGGAATATTTGCTTTGGCAGTTGTTGGTCTTTTTTCACCGGAATCAAAAGTAATCAGGGACATTTGTAATAAGCCCTTCGTCATACTGAGCGAGTAAGTCTACTGTGTTAATCAGGTAAATAAATAATCATTTGATATTTTTACTAAGTTCTTTACATTTTTGCTAATATACTTATTCTTCTTAACACTTTGCCGTCGGCATTTCTAGTAAAAATGTCTTCGCTTGGAGCCAGCATCACTGGTTAAGATTACTTCACCTGTCGCCGGCAGTTTTTGATGTTATCGAGAGATTATAAATTGCCAAGTTTTATTAGTGATACTTTACGTACGGCACCGCTGTGGTGTCGCCGGCTGTTGAACGATATTTTACGTATGATATTTTACGCTGGATGGCATAGTATTAATTATTTAATTCCAACAGAAAATGCATTTTCATGAAACGCATATGTTTTTCAAGATCATTGGCACTGAAAATTATTCCTGTTGTTGTGAATAGATGTAGAATGCCATGTTTTAGATTGAATATTTCTGGAAATTTAGAACTTCACACTTCCGCCGAAGGAAGAAAAACTAATATTACTCCATCTCTTAGAAATATAAAATGAAAAATGCATATAAGGAATAATATTGTTTTTGGAACTCTTGATCCCCGATTTTAAGCCCAAGACTTATTTCTGTCATTGTTTCAGGGCAGTGCTTTAGATTTCGAAAACACTGAGATAGAAGTTCTGGATTGTGTAGTTAGTTTTCATTTTATTTGTTAATACTAATTAATATATTAACTTAATATATTTAGTTTTAATTCCTTATTTTCAATAAATTCATTAATGGTCATTATGCCCAATCTCGGCCGATAAAATATTTTAAATAATTTGAGAAATCTTATTGAATGGAAGAAAGTAAATAACATTCTCAACATTATTTCTATTTCTCTGGACATACTTTAAAATGACATCCACCTTCTTTTACATCTACTAATCACATTTCCTTAAATTAATAAATGGGAACAAGAGAATTATTGGTGGCAGAAACAACTACAACTTCTACTTGCATCAACTGGCCTACACAAACTGTCAAACGTTAAATCAGGTTCATTTGGATTCAGCATTCGCTACACAGTGTAGTAGCAACACTTGAATGTGCAACTGTCATGTTTTCGCACTTCAAGATAATGATTGAACGTTCAGAGTTCTCATTCCCTCTACTGTCCAATCATTATTTGATTGAAACGTTGGATGATATGTTTAAGTGGATGAAATGTTTGAGTCAAGGCTCAGCGCTTTATGTAGCTCTAGTTAAAATCAAACTGATCTGAGACTTTGTACACAAATTGATTTTTACTAACATTTTATTATAATCTTCTACTTAACTTATTTCGTGTTTGCTAAAATGTAGTTTTCTAATCGATTTTTTTTATTTATTTCCTTGCAAATGTTGGCAACAGGTTCGGGAAAAAGAGTGTCGCGAGATTGAGACCAGATTAAAACGGAAGTTCCGCTGTGTATGTGGGTACACGTTATTATTAAAAGTGCTTTTTAAAACTGCTATTTAGATACGAAGTTTGCAAACGAATTTAAATATGTGTTTTAATTAAGCGATCTGGTATTAATATGCTACTAATTATAAAATAATAAAATTCTGCACTGTAATAGCAAAATACAAATATATAGATTCAACTATATTGAGGGATGTAGCAGAAAATAGACTGATTTTCAACACGCAGAAACCATGTATAAGCAAATAGAGAGTTACATTTTGCGATGGGTAATAATCTTTCTTCTGGTGAGATGTGGAATTCTGGAGAAAAGCATGCTACCTGTGTCACATATACCAAGATTCCTTTCGTATGACTCCAAATGGAACATTTATCCAGCTAAGTCAAGTTATGGCTGTGCTTCAGTTGGAAATTAGTTCAGTTCGAATGTAGTTTTGGATTTCCATCAACAATTTAATGTTTAACCCTCTCATTTCTAAGGTAATTCGAATTTAGCTCCCTGAGAATTCTAGAAAACCGGAGTTCCTCTTTCAGAGATAAGAAAAATTCTTTACCTGTTTCAAAAACTGCAATGAAACTTTATATTCTTACGAGGTTAATGTACAAAAGAGAACTCCGATTAGGTAATTGGAATTACGCAAATAGTATATAATAAAACATGTTTTGAAAGCTCCGAGGAAAATCCCTCTACCTCAAAATCATCCGGACTAGCGTCTCTAATGAACAAAGCACGCTTTTAGAGTCTGACACATTTAAGAAAAGGACAGATATTCTGCAGTGATATCTTGGAAGCTTGGGAGCCCACCATAGTTTCAGTGAATAGTATTTAAAGCCAGACAGTTTTAGAGTTTAATTGCCATTTATATTCTGAATAAGAATTTAAAGCACACGTGAAAGAATTTCTTTGGAAGAAGAACATATTACTATATTTTATAGTAATTTTAAAAATGGATATCATAATAGAGAGTCTATCATCTACCTCAAAGGTCCTGGTATTTAAATTTTGAAGTTTGGGATCAATTATATTGACGCAACTCTTATTTCTCTCTAAACCTCTCCGGACATATTATACATTCGAATTCGGAAGATTCAAATGTCTCGATTATTGCTATAATTGAAACACAAATTTTCTATCCTGAAATAGCCTTCAAGTAACTCTGAAAAACAACAACAACATACATCTGATACATTAGGGTAATTGGATCAAACTTTTTTCAAACTAAGATTATAATTCCTGAAGAAATGTATACAGAGTACATACAAAACATTGATTATTATTATTGCAAAAACCATTATTCTTTGCATTGCATCAAAAATAGGATGAATTTGAGTTCGTAGGATTCAAATGTTTCTGGTGTTGCCATTATACAAACACATAAGTTCTGCACCGATAGAATACTCGAGAAATACCAAAGATAGAAAACTGATATAGTCGCCGGTAAAACACTGCCACAGAAGGGCAGAATAATTCGGCAGCTTTTATTTGAAACTAAAACTTTGATGATGGATGTATTATTGAAAAATTAAAAAAAAGAGTCATTAATACTGTTATCTATCCTTTAAAAGTTTGCAACGTTTTATTCTTTTTATTTTTGATATTTACTTTCAAATTTAAAATTTCGCAAATCGCAATATTTTAATGTAATTTCGCCATTTTTTTTCTCTGAGTCTTTTTAATTAAGCAAAAATAAGCAATGAAAATGATACACAATTACATTATTTAAAAAAAACAACTCGGATTTTTGTTTGAAATAATTCGAATGTAAATAAAACATATTCTAAAAAAATCTATAACTTTCTCATCAATACTACCAAAAACTCAAACATTGAAAATACATATCACCGTCACCAAAAGGCATCACTAAATAGTTCAGAATAAGTTTTAATATTTACTATCAATTTTGTACGATTAACATCACGCAGACACTATAGAACCATTGACCTTATCACTCTACATTTAGGTTTATGGAATCTCTATAAATTCATGCTAGATCCTAATATATTTTAAGAACATTCCGCGTATATAGCTGAAGAGTATGAAAATTCTTTTCAGATTCAATGGTATATTACATTTCTTGTTTCTGTCTATTTGTTGTTGTTTCTTATGGCACTTGCCATGGGCAAGCCCGCTGTTACGAAGACAGTGATTTAAGTCGGTGGTGGTGGGGGGGGGCGTCTCTTGTTTTTTAGTAGCGCCAACTAGGGCCAAGAGTACGACTTTCAATCTATTTAGTACACGAAAAGGGATCAAACTTACGTTATCAAAATTAGGTCTGCAGCTCTGAAGGTTAGCAAGCCAGACTTCTTCATCGGCAGAAATGATTTTTGGCCTAATTCAGATAAGCGTTTTTAGATTTATTTTTAAAACAGAAGAACCATTTTTAGAAGAAAAAAACAACTCAATGTAACGACGAACCGCCAAGTGTTCATAGTAATAGAATTATCAGGTCGCCTCATGTCACGTGTGTGGCCTCTGACACAATTCAGACTCTCGGATGGGGAACCTCTACCCTTTAATTTCCAGACATTGTCCCTTCTAAGTATCACTTATTTTTAAGCTTAAATAATCATTTGCAAAATTGATATTTCAAAAATAGTGAGGCTAATAGAAACAAAGTTGGTGAGCTTTTTCCAATTCTAAAGATCGTGCCTTTCATAAAACTAAAATTTATAAGCTTGTTTGCCGTTGGGAAAACGTTATTGAACGTGAGGATGGTTATTTTGATGAATAAATTGTGCTACTTTCTATATATTTTAATGTTTGTTTTCTTTCAACAAAAAACGACAGAATATTTTTGGTTAACTGATATAATAAGTGTGATATCTTATTGAACAAAAACATATCGATCCCTGCTTATAAAAACTCATTCTGATTAAATAATTTAATGCCAAGCATGCCACATCGTAAATAATTCTTTGAAGTAGCATTTTCTAACAAAGAAATGTCTTATTAAAAAAATATCAAAACTGTTTACATGAATTGATCTTGAAGGGCTTTCTTAGTATATAAGAAGCCGTATATCAAATAAGTGTTTGCTTTCTCTTCTCCAAGAATTAAAGGAATGCGAAAATCAATTACATTCAATAATACAATTTTTGGCTTCTGCCTTTGTTATATATTTTGTATTTCGGTGTTACAGCACTACGTTATATATTGGGATAGAAGCATTGAAATGAAATATCAAAAGATCTCGATAGAACTATAAACTAAGAAAGAGCACAGAAAAATATCTATTACAAATTCTTTATTCAGTCATCTGTTTACTAGAAATCTAAAATAATAAAGGTAACATTAAGAAAGGTAATATTTTTACTAAACAATTATTAACTGTGAAAAGCTTTGGAAAGAATATGTTTAATGATAATGAAATGCTGATTAGTAATATAAGTAGAATTTCCAAATGAATAAAAATGTTCTTCAGTTTAGTTTCAAAATTTGCAATAATTAAGTTTAATAACATTATTATGCATTTAAAAATCGTTTGCATCTGGAAAAAGTTTTCTTTATATGTGTTTTCCACAACTAATATTGAAATGTCTGATTTTGAGTTCAATCATTTTGGGAATACAAAATTCAATCGTATTTTGTTCTTAATTCCTAAAATAAGACTTTTCAATTTTATAAATTGAAAAAATAAGTTTAATGATAATGAAGATTTTATTAGTAATATAAGTATGAACTTTCAAATGAATAATAATGCTATATTATTTTATTTTAAAAATATAAGAAAATTAAATATAATAACATTATTATTCATTCAAAAAAGATCGTTTGCCTTTATAAAAAAAAATTTTACTTTAAAAAAAATTTGTATACTATAAATCTGTCATTACAATGTCCTATTTTGAGTTAAATCATCTTTGGAATACAAGATTTAATCTTATTTTATTCTTAAAAAAAGGATTTGAAATTTCTATAAGTACTCACTAAAATTTTGAATATTCATAGTTTGAAAAACGATTTTCACCTCTTAAAGTTTATCCGCGCCAAATTTGGTAACTTTTAAGTCAAGCGATCTGTTCTGCACAGCAATAACATATACACTTATAATTCTTCATTATTAGAAAAGATAAAGATAAATAATTTCTCTTATTAACATAGAGAACAGCGTTGGATAAATGTTGAAAAAGTTTTCTTTGTACAAATTTGGAGATGACTGGAAGTGAGAAGGATGTCATTGTTTGATTAAATAGGTAAGCATACTATTCTGAAGATGCTTTAGATTATTTAAGCAAAGTGTTTTAACTTTGATCTGTGTTTAGGTGACCTGAACTATTTTACCAAATGCTAATGCTTTATTTAACATTTGGCACTCAATAAAATCTGATTCTATAGCCCCAACATGTTGTCTGATCTCTACTTTTTCAAGTGATTGCTCAAACACATTATAATTCAGAAGATAATTAGAATATGAAATTCTACTTCAACTAAATTTCTTATATTTTGAAATAATTGTGTCAATTTCGATATCGCAAAGCTTTTTTATTGTTATAATATGGTTTGCAGAATGTAAAACGCATTCATTAAAACATTTTTAATTAAACAAATTTTGTTCTCTTTCCGCCTGTTTAACAAATATAGTAATTACAATGATTATGAAGATTACACAATTTTAAAATTCTGGAATTATTTAACAATTAAATAATTCCAGAATATTTAATTTTGTTATACAATATACAATATTTAATTTTAAAAATCTTATGTACAATTTACATTAGATACATATTTTTAATTATACAATATTTAATTTTAAAAATCTAATGCTCTTCTTGAAACTGAGTAAAATCTGAAATCTGACAGAAAAACTATTTTAGAGCTTTAATAAAGGAATTAATTAATGATATGCGTTTATTATAAATGTTATATTTAAACCACTAGATTATCTATTTTTAAAAATGTGTATTAACTTCGTGTCTAAATAATATAAATGATCCGTACCATTAGATATTTTAACCAGTTAAATGCGTTTGACATGTACACTTCAAATCCAAATTTGCATTTTGAAGCGTTCGATGTGGTAATTTTTTTTATCTAATGAAACGAAATCTTATTCGCTTCATTATGATTTTTTTAAAATTTACTATATAAACATTTGTATAGCGTTCGACGTGTATATGCATCATCGCATAACTTTAAAAAAGGGGATTTAAGGGCCTTAAAAAATAAATTTTGTATTTAACCTGTTAATAAGTAAGTACTATACATTTATTTTATTTTAAAAACACTAAAATTTTAAAATATCGTTCTGAAATAAATGATGTTTGCTTATATGTTTTGATAAATATGAACTAATTTGATATTACCATTGGTAATAAATATTTACATTATATATTCATTTCACACATAACATGCTCTTTATTTCTTTCATGCTCATGTTTTCTCAAATTTTACGTTCAATATTTTTTACATATTCTCTTTTCACACAACTCCGAATTATTTAAGAGATTTTTTTATATATATTTACGACCTATTTGCTATTATCTGTCTCAGCAGAATAGTTTATAAGAGAGAGTTGCTGTTCTTCTGTATTAGATATACAGTACTGGCACAATTATTATGGATTTTTGGAAAAAAAAACATAATTTTTCTACAAAAACATTTAATCAAACAAAAGTGATGCAAATCACTTTTTTTCACAAATAGTGAGTACGTCAATAGTAAACAACTATTTTAATATTTAGTTTGTCCATCCTTTTGCATTAACAAGTGCTTTAACACGTCTGGGAATTCCAGTGATCAGCGTTCTGCACAATTTCTTGATTCTACTTGAATGAAACCATACTTTGATAAGACGTTGTATGAGTTCTGTTTTGGAATGAAATCTGTTCGGAAGTTCTGTTTGCAAAAATACAGAACACAAAAATAAGGTGTTAATAAGTGACAGAAGCTATAGAATAACGAGTAGACTTAATCATGTGAAAGTCGGTAAGCCTTTAAATTGGAAATAAAGTTTAAAATTTTGCATAATTTTATTCATTTGTGTTTATTAAGATTTTACATGAATATTTTAAACTCTTACCTTCTCCCATTGCTCAGATGTCCAGTCAACATGAGCCTCTGCTCAGGCCTTACGTGCCTGTTTCATCTTGTCAGTAAGGCGAGGCTTTTTTCTGGGGCGATATGCTTTTAGTCCACCTTCCAACAGTCTCTTATTTACTGTTCTGCGACCAATGGTAATGTCTTCTGCTGTAAGTTGGTTTGAAATCATTCTGCAAGATGCTCTTCTGTTCTTAATTGCCATTTTAATTATTTTTCTGTCCATTGTCGGCGTTGTTTTCTTGGGTCTACCACATTTTCCAACTCTATTTGATGCCAAACTGTGGCTATTTTCCAATTTCTTCTTATATTACTGATTGTTTGAGTTGAAACATTAAGTTTCTTTGCTATTTGTTTCTGTTTTAATGTAGTTTCTTGCAATAAAACCTTAATCTGTCCAACCTTGCGAGGGCTCAAATCAAGAACTTTACCCATGTCTGCTCAATTACATAAACAAATTAGAAAATCCGAAAAAAACAAAGTTGGAATTAAAATTAGATGCACAAGTTTACAGAACTAAATTGATCACATCCAGATGATAGGTAGAGAACGCAATAAACACACACTTCTCCTCGCAAATGCCAGACTATTACTGAACTCCGTCCAGACAATACAGTGATTGTTTCTGTGTTGTCAGACATTTTTTCTTTGTATTACCAGACATTCCCATATAAAATTGTGAAACCCACTTAAAATAACTAATCAATATTTGTTAGGTACTGGTATGGTAAATAAAGGGTAACTTAATAAAATTATTTGCAAGAAAGTTTTCCACAAAAATTAGATTTTTTTCAAAAATCCATAATAAATGTGCCAATACTGTATAAAATATTATTTTTATATTATCCTGGGTGAGCAAAAGCTTGTTATAAGAAACATGAACAAACGTAATATTGTAAATTTCATATTTTCTTTACATAGTCTTTTAATAGATATAAAAAATTCTGTATATTTCAGTGGATTTTTATATATGTTTTAGAATTCTGAATATCTCCACATCCGGATAGTAGAAAATATTATAGCAGAAAATTGTTCTTCGTTTATATTGTTGTAGTGAATGCCTATCATAAATCATATATACTTATCATAAATCATACATATCTATCATAAATAATATATACCTATCATAAATCATATCAGATATCTGTAAACTACAGGCTCCGTCGAGGCTCTGTGTGACGTAATTGCCGCGCTGCTCATCATTCGGGTATAACGCACGAAGCTTCTAAAAAGTTATTCTCTCTCCTTCTCTTCGGAACGCTCTTGCTCGCACTGCCTCGGTGAAGCTTGTAGTAAAAATCAAATGTTTAATTTCTTTAGTTAAAATGTAAATGTCCCAATAATTGGAGTGACAACAAATACACGCAATCCTTATTACGACCTTATCATAGCTAAGTAAAAACATGTTATGTTAAACATGAAGGGATATGATGTTATCTTGTGTAAATATGATATTTTCTTCACATCTTCCCTTTATGCATATTTAAAAATTTTGTAAGCTGTCATGCATTTAGCAGAAACCTGATCATCCTCCTCTACAAGGAAATTTACATTTACGGAGCATCTGTTAGCTTGTTCTTAGTAAATAAAAACATGCTATGATGAAAATGAAACCACGATAAAACAACCTGGATAAACACCATGACTTCCTTACATTATGTTTTCCTTCCTTTATTTTATATTCTTGATTCTTTACATGAATATTTTATATTTATGTGAAATTCCTTACTATTTTCCTCAGTAGAAAAGTAATGAGTAATTTATCTTCTCTTTAGTACTACCCGTGCAGATGACACAAAAAGAATCCGAATTATCTTTCTTTACAAACATCAAAAGAGCTGCTGACAAGTACAGTGAATTTCAGTTATTAGTTCCCTCTCTTCCTTTTGAATCTGGAAGTTATTGAAGTCGAAACCGATTTACATATATATCAACCGGAAAAGAAGAGAGAATATTTGAAACGATTGGTTTAATAAAAACGATAGACAGGTCCTTTATTGTGAATAATTTGGAGCGTATTTACAAAATGTGATGGCGAACTTTACTTCGAGGAGATTAAAAAATATTTCGACATTCGAATTCTTAACAATAAAATCAACTTAACTGAAAAACGGGATCTTTTCAATATTAAAATTTAAACTGCATTATTCTATTTAAATTTGACTTCTTCTAAAAGGTATCTTCTGATTTAACCCTTTATAATTCTAGTTAGTAGGAACTAGACGCCTTTGGTGATGAGCCGGTGATATCATCTACATTTAAAGTTATTTAAATAGTTATTTCATATCCATGATTCTGCCAAATTACCAGATGTAAAGCCGTGTTATTTTAATTATCTTATTTAACTTCTGTTCATTGTGCATAAGAATATATATAATGACTGTCAATTCCATAACATTTTATTGCTTTTAAAAATATAGATGCTCTTTTCGTTTCGTTTCTGATTTTCGTATTATTGTAACTTCAGTTTTTTTATTCATCTTGCAAACTACACAAATATTAAACGGAATTTTTCTTCTTTAGCTTTCAACAGTAGGAGGAAATCACGTGATTTAATATTGGATGAAGCAATAAAAGCTATTGAAAATGTAATCTACTGTTGGAAATGAAACAACAAAAAAAATAGTTTTAAAATTTTGCCGAAATTTGGAAATAATTAATACGAATTTTGAATTTATATAATTAAAAAGACGATTTCTTAAATTTTGAAGCAATGTGAAATTTCTTTTTGTTCTTTAAAGTTTTTGGAAGTTATGGTGGTAAAATACCAAAAATGTGCTCAATTTTTAATTAATAAAATTCTAATCAAAGTTTAAAATAGTTTTCTCTGAGGTTAAATTTTTTATCTTCCTAGGATTAAAATTACTTAGATACATGTCAAATGGTCTAGCTTATAGAGTGCAACACATACACATAAAAACTACGCATTCACACATGCACGCACGCACACACACACACATGATTTTATATTCCAATTAAATGAAAATATGAGGAAATGATATATTGTGTGAGGATAAAAGTTATATTTAATATATTACTTAAAATTGGGATCAGCAAAATTTCTAATAAAAATTTCAATCACATTTTTAATTTTTTTTTTGGTATACAGAATGTAAAGACAAAAATCAATGGAATCGTATCTTTCCTGATCTATATCTTTTCATCAGTATCTATCAGATGCAATTTCGGAACTCTAATGATTAAATTAAAAACAATTTCAGATGGTTTTAAATCCAAATGACGGCTGGAAAAGTTTATGTTCTTCAATTCTACCGGAAGTTCTGAAGAATATGGTGGGAAGCTAAAATTTAGTCCTTTCATCAATGTTCTGGAAAACATTGCAGCTTCTAGTTGCTTAATTCCGTAAAAAATTTAGATTTGGTTACATTAACACACACACATACACATGCGCACACGCACACGCACACGCACACGCACACACACCCTTTTTATATAATTTATTATTAAAATCTATGAATTTAATGTAGCGCTTAAACAAATGGCAGTATTTGGTAGCAAAATAACGAAAAAATGATATGCTAATAATAGTGAGTTATAAATTCAAGTCTAGAAAGTACAAAATAATTGAAATACAAAGCGCTTTAACTTTTTAGTACCGTAGTAAATGTGTTTAAAAAGTTTTTCGTTAATTGTATGTCTTTGAAAATCCAAATCTTAAAGTTATTATTTGTGAAATGAAATCGATAACTTGTTAACACAGATAGATAATGTTCACAATTTAAAACTTGTTTGTTACATACTTTATAAAGATTTCTCTGTCATCTCATGCAAAAGTATATTAGAAATTCAGGTAATTTATTATGATTTTGAAACTATTATCTCACTGTAACAAAATACATCATGAATCAGGAATTTTGAACTAAGCTTTTAGAAAATCGAACATAACTAATATATTAGTTGCAAAGGATAATTTATAATATTTTATATTCGGTACTTCTTAATAGAAATTTAGCTTCAGTCTTCAATATAGCATTATCATTATCTTATTCTAACCCAATTTTTCACTCAGAGAAAATCAAATTTTCTTTGTGAATAATTTTATCAAATGAAGAAATATAAGATTCCTTTAAAAATCTAACATATTGTCTAAAAAAAAAAACTTTTGCATTATACTTGGAAAAAAAAGAAATTGAAAATAAAATAAAATGGATAGATTTAAATTCATGCAATAAGTTTTCTATATCTTTATTAAATTTTTCTGAAAACACCAAATGAGATATAGAATCTCGGTGTTGTAGAAAAAGATTATACTTTGTACTAAAATTGTCCGCTGAAAATATAATGAGAAATTCAGCAAGTTCGATAATGAATAACGATATTTTAAGAATATAAAAATACAGATGACTCAACACAGCCTAAACGTATAAAAAATATCATTTGCAGAAATCAATAACACACATTCAATGGATTGTTAAACAGAAAATAGTTCGACATGGAAAAATAAAATAAAATAGAGATCTGTTTCTGATCAATATTCCAAAGAAAAAAAATTACTCTATTCACGTGCTTTAGTTCTCTAGACTTTATATATGTTTCCTGGACAGTCATAGAGTTTCAAAAAAGAATCTATGGATCTGAGTCCTAATAGAAATAACGCCATAACTCTTCTATTTTCGAGAACATTCATTTTCTTCGCCGAAGACGCCAGATCTTGTTTTCCTTGACCTGGCATCCATTAAAATTTTCTTAAATGTCTCTTTCCAACAATAAGGCAATCATTGAAATGAAACTGTATTACATATTCATAACAGCTAGCCGCCTTTGGCTAGCAACTTGTTCCCAAGATTATTGACTTTTTAAATGATTAAAATGGAATGGTTTAGTTATAGCGATAATCTGTTTGGCGACTGTTAAGCCTATTTTAACACTTGTTAAATTTTCTGTTTCATGTCTATTTCTGTATTTCTTTTACATTTTGTTTTCTCTGAATTAATGAACGCCATTTCTGTCCAAAACACTTCTAATGAAATTTTGTAGTTCCACTAATTAGCGAAACATTGAATCAACCATAGTTGCCAAAAAAAAAAAAAATGAATGAAATAATCTGAAACGTTCGGATAATGATTTGTTTACATTTGACGGAAATAAGTAATGAGAGCATTTTCTGTGGCTTGTACGTTACCTTTTTTTATATGTAGACATCTTTTTCATAAATATTCCAATTTCTTTCATCGCAAAATTATTTATAAAACTGAACACTTATCTTTAAATATAGTACTCTTTACTCTTTGGCATTGTCAGACGACTTTTCTGTTCTAAAATATGTACATTTTCCTGTTTTTTTTACAGACTCAAAATGTAATTATGAAGAGTACTATAACGACTTTTGTCTCGAGTTTTACTCGAATATTTGATTCTTTGGTACTCTTTGGCCAAAGTAAAACGAATGGCAGCAATCTCAGCAATAAATAAAAAGATATGCTTCACTAGAAAAAAAAACGAATGACCGAAAAAAAAAAGATTAGCAAGTAGTAAACAAAGAAATTTATTATTGTTTAAGGCATAATTGCATACGAAAATAACACTTTTTCAAAGACATTTTCTTTTTGATTCTTTCCTTCAATTGTCTTCATTCTTCATTCATATGTGGATTACTAGCCGAATTCACTTATCATTGTTGCCAAATTAAGCAGTTTAACATATAATCGGAATATTATATAAGAATTCATGGATATCACCAGAAAAAAAATTTATAACCTCTAGGAAACATGACATTTTGATGTTAAATAGAATATAAATGAGTGATAAAAATTATTTCTCTGTCACTGGCACATACAATGAAACTGAATCATGAAACTGGAGCAGAAAATATTATGGGTGCTTTTTAAAACATACAATAGACACCATTAAGAAAGTCAGAAAGAAGAAAATATCATAAATAGGTACGACATGTCATCAGTAATTGGATTCTTGTTCAGCTTCAGTAACATTATTTCACCTTCAGGTAAATCGAGAACCTGCTTACTTATATGATAACTTCTCAGCCTCGTACCCGAGTTATTCCAAGCGATAGACTAGTAATAACGAATTAATATTTTGAAATCTGGAAAAGACAGCTTCCCTCGTAAATAATATATTGTTACTATACATATTCAAAGAAAACTGTATACAGCATAAACTAGAGTTTCTGGGCAATACCAATTTATTTTAAAGAACAAAAGAATCAGTTACTGAGATCTAACTACTGGTCTGATTTCGAGAATTTTTAATTCAAATGTAATCTTTTGATGCCTCGATAATTTATCGTAGGTCGCCTGTCTTCCACTACTCCTATCGCTGAGTGAAAACAAAAGCATTATTTCACTGAATACTTCACATCGAAAAAAATATCCGCTTCATATTTCCCCAGCCCAATCACTATACCGATTTAGTTAATTTTTATTTCATATCAGATTTATAATTCCTAGATATAACATCAATAATTGTCTGCTCTCACCCCTTAAATATTTGTGCGTTCTAGTCTAAATAACTAGAACGATTTAAACAATTAATTTTTTCCACATTGGAAACTTTACAGCCCAATCAGTTTAGTTTAGTTAATTTAACGCCCCATTTTAAACCAACACTAGGGCTATTTTGGAACAGACCTCGTAATTTTGAACCGCGGTCAGATGACGAGGATGACACCTGTACTATCCAATCAGACTTTACTATTCATTCATTAATCGAGCAAAAGTTATAAATAAAATACAGCTATATCGAAATCTGGAATATGAAACTATCTATCATGTTTAAAAAATTCAATTCTAATATTTCCAGCGGACCATTTGGCCGACAAAAGGCAATTAGATAAAAAAAATAAAAAATAAACTCGTTTTTCTCCATTGAGACTAAAACTAAATGAATTATGAAAATTTGGATATTACTATTATTTTAGACCATTCCATCGACCATCTCAAAGATATCTCTATTTAAAATTTAGGCTACCTAATTTCTTACTTTTTTTGATCGAAGCGAAATAGAATATTGTTATTTGAGTCATTTAAATAATTTTGATAGTAAAACTAAAAACTGAATTTGATGATGAAACAGAGAAATTTTTGTCGAATAATTTATTGAGATATTGCAGAAATTATTGAAATTATTTGTAGTGCAATTAATATTTCAATGTCGGACGATTCTGATTTCAGTACTCATATATTTGGGGGGGGGGGCAAGCTTTGCTTTGCCAAAAAAATATTTTTGCATTAATTGGTTTAATCACTTCAAATTTAATTTAGAGATAAAATTTTACGGGAACTGACAAATAATTAGAGAGATACAAAGAACAATGAACAGAATGGTTTAAGACATCTATAATGGTATGAGTTATATGACTATTAAAACTTACATCTTGAATGTTAACCACAAATAAAAGTAGTTAAAATATAAAATTACAGATCCTTATGAGTTCCACTTTGATTTCAGTCATGTTAAGGTTCCGTTTCAAAGCATAACTAAGGATATTATGGGACGGTTCTCGTAATTTTGAACCTAGGTCTGATGAAGAGGACGGCATATCAGCTGGCATCTCCTCTCTAGACATCAACATTACGCCAGCGGGAGGACATTTGGCCTCGATGGATTTACGTGCGCTAGACCTGCTTACACGACGGTTGTTTGGTGGAATCTGGTGATGCTGATGAAAGAAAATTTATTTACCGTAAGATGGTTTTTAAATTTTTTTTAACTCCATGAACTGCATTTTACTTTCAGTCAGCATTTCTCAGGCAAGCAATTTATTTTTCTAAGTTTTAAGAGGGGAAATTGATATAGAATTTTTAAAGATCTGAGGTGACTGCCTACATTAAAAGTGGAATTTTTTAAACCTTCTTTGTCAAAAAATTATTTCGAAAAATTATTTTAATTCAAACATTTTTCTTTCTCAAACCGTTTTTCTTTTCATTTTATGTCATCTAGAAGCTGAGATATATCAAATTTAAAAAGTGCAGTGTACTTGAAATTTTACCGGAAAATGCCACTTTCAATATATTTTTTTAAATCTTTTTTTCTTAGTTTTAAAACAAAAATAATAGTTTTATGATGTTGCTAGCGCACAGCCATAACTTTTGAACATCCACTTTTTTAATTTCTTGATGGTAGCTGGAAACATTCTCACTCTTTCGAGCATCTGTTTACATTGTAGTTCTCTTTTCGATTCTTATTTTTTGCGATCTTTTCACTGAAATGTATTTTTTCTACGTTTTATTTTTATAATAAATCCCATTTAACTTTGTTGAAACGGGCCATACTAAAAAATATCATTGCACGAAACGAAAGTTTGCTAGGAATTGCTATTCAAATGCGAATATCAAAAACGATAATCTGACTATACCTGATAATGGCGATCAGAATTTAACTGCAAAGGTTTCAAAACTTCTAAATATCAATTATGAATTGCAAAAGGAACTTCTTCTGAACTCACTGGACACTAATATCTGTATTTGCTGTATTATCTTCTCCTCTATTCTTCAAAAATGATTTGATGCTGAATGAAAACTCCAGATTTGGTTTATCATCTCATTTTTGTATAAAATGCAAAAACTGCAGCTTTATAAAACGATTTCCTTCAATGAAGAAAATCAATAACAAGAATCATTTTAATATACTTATTGTTTTTGCATTGATTAAAAAAAGAATATAATGGTGGAAGAAAACATTTTTTGTCTTTTGGATTTGCCTTTTCTTTCCAATAACACTTTTAGAAGGCAATGATCGCCGATAAAAAAAAACACACACACACACACAACAACCATTCATTTTCTCAATACAATGTATTTTATTAACCTAACGAACATATACATTGTTTGATCTCTTAAAAGTTAAACGTAAAGTGAAAAAAGTAATATATTTTTATCCTAAAGTATAAAAATGAAATAAAGAAAATCAATATTCATTTCGAAGAGCAATTGAGTGTACGATATTTTTTCTCTGTCCGTCTTTAGCCAACACAAATAAACTCTATCGTTTGCCCACGCGAGAACATGCCACGTATAATTGTCCGTGTGAAAAACATGGTGTACATCGTTTGGCCTAGCAACTTATTGATTGTCATTGTGAATGCCAATCTAATAGGAAATTGAACGGGTTTGAATTCAATTGGCACGTCTGTGAGAATCATTGGAACTCGTGGCAGCAAAACATTTTCGGCTTGGAATTTGCCATTCAAAATGGTGGCTTCGATAACGTTTTTCATCAATTTTTTTAATGACCAATCGCATGCCATTGCATATCCGTGGTGGGTTCAAATTCCGAAGTAAAATAATCAACTTTCAGTCGTAGAAGGTGTGGTAACATGCATGGCAAGTGAGTTCAATCCAGTGAGCTTATCCAGTGAGTTCAAAAACGCTGTTGGATAATTTACAGCTTCATTAGCATGGCAAACTGTATCGATCGATTTGTATGATACCAAGTCACCTGGCAACGACTACTGTATCTTGAAGTTTAAATCGTCGACGTCCACATTTTTTGCTGCCAAAATGACTCTTTCTGCCAGTCACATCGGAAAATATGCGGTCAATGAGAGCATTTTGCGAATCAACGATAGTGCAGAAATTAGTGGGCAATTTTATGCATCCAGTATTTTCATAGACAGCAACTTTTCCATCGCCGATATCTAACAATTGGTCCGAGAATGTGTCAGCAGATGTAGCATTTGGACGCGCATGTTTATTTTTAGCCGAACTTTTTCAACATTACGCCACAGTGGCGATGATTTCAAGCAAGAGTTGATCTTCTCAGCGTACGTTGAACGTAGAATGACTGGAAGTGTTTATCTGAAACCACCTGAAAGGAGTAACAGAGTGTCGCCGAATAGTTTGTTGTGTTTTTTTTTATATCTTCGAATATTACGTTCAACTTTTCAAGAAAATGATTGTGTGCCATAGTGCATTCATCCCAGATGATAATTTTGCATGTTTTCAGTCCCGGGGCCATGGACGATTGTCTTTTTAAATTGCACACTGTGTATGGGTTTTATTTTGAAGATTCAGTGGCAGCTTAAATGCTGAATGAGCTGTTCTGCCTCCATCCAATAACGTTGCTGGAATGCCAGATGATGCAACGATTAATGCGATGCCATTATTAGATCGTATTTTGGCGAGAATTAGCGAAATGAGAAATGTTTTGCCGGTTCCACCTGGTGCATCCGATTAAAAAATGGGAGGGTGGGGGCAGGAGGGTAAAAAGTTGTGGCTATAGGTATTTTTTGATGCAAAATAAAAAAAAAAATGCAAAAAAATAGAAAAAAATTCTGGATGAGGACACCCTAATTACTCAGCTGTATGAAATATACTTTACGACCTATTCTCATACCTACCAAATCCACATAAAAAATTTCATAAAAATCGGTCGATCTGTTTCGAAGGAGTACGAACACAAACACCATGACAAGATTTATTAGATCTATATTCTATTTCAAGATTTTAAATATTATTTTCCTTCAAATAAATATTTGTTTATCATATTTTATGGATAATAAGCGCCGAAACATATTATTATATATAACTTTTCTGGTTTCAATGTTATTTTCTGTTATTATTAACAAACTATTTGATAAGCTTCATTTTATCAGTACTGTATATAGTGTGAAAAATAACAAGGGAAAACTTTGGTAAAATTGTTTATTTCAGGAATTAGGTTTTTCATAGAAAATGAAATGTTAACTTATAATATACTTTATTTTATTTACTATCAAAATAATAGCATAATTTTTTCACTTTTTAAACTTTTGAAGAGAATGAAAACATTTATTTTTCTTTTGAAATAGATTTGAAACTTGTTTAAATGGGAACTTCAAATTTTTTTTTTATTTTTTTAATCTCAGAGATACTTGATACTTCTCGTCTGAGCAAAGTATTTTATTTTCATTTTCTCTTTAAAAAAAAAAGCAAAATTGAATGTATTGTTTATGTTCTTTCAAATTGTAAGTACGAAAACAGAAATGTCTTTGTTTTGTAGTTTAGTAGTATTTCATCCATACTTAGTTTCAGCAATATTTTAATATCAAATAAATTATTTTTTCTGTTTTATGATAAATAAATATTTTCTTTTTTTAACAACACAACTGAACTCTTATTTTGAAACATACGTTAACTGTTTTTATTTTCTAAATAACTTTCAGTGTTTTGCAGAACAAAGTCACTTCGACTGAATCTTTTATTTTTAACAAATTCTTGCTTATATCGAAGTTTTTTCAAAGTTTCGATCGAGTTTCATTAAAGTAGAGGGAGCAATACTAAATCTTGTTATGACTTTTTTTAACTATCAAAATAAAGATTCGGATAATTATTTTTTGAAAATATGTTTTCATATATTTAGAATTTAACCTGGGAAAAAGCATCCAGGCACTTAAAGGTTTTTATATATGTTTTTTTAAAAAATTTTCCATAAATATTGAGCAAACTGCCATTAAATTTAGACAGTTTCAAAAATATGGATAAGCTCCAACTTTTCAAAGAAGATTTTATCACGAAAATATTTAAGGGAATGATCAGAAAAATTAAAGATTTGGGCTTTCCCAATTTCACAAGAAGTTGTTAACTCTCTAGAATGTTCATAAGGATTTGTTTACCATTAACATTTTTGTAATATAATATAGTTATATTTTCAAAAAATTCCAGATATATAGTATTGTACAGAAACATTAAATTATGCAACCTCTCAGAATACTTATACTATATTACTTGAATATTTTGAATTTTTAAGGTGAAAAGAATATATTTAGAAGAATATTT
Source organism: Argiope aurantia (assembly GCA_026543865.1). Taxonomy (NCBI): domain Eukaryota; kingdom Metazoa; phylum Arthropoda; class Arachnida; order Araneae; family Araneidae; genus Argiope; species Argiope aurantia. The sequence goes on from JAPMOR010077837.1 coordinate 351,597, forward strand.
AACTGCGCATGTGTGAAGCATAGCACATTTCATCTTTCATAACTTCAAAACCAGATATATTGAGCAACTGATATAAAAGTTTAAGATAAATGTCATTTAGATTCAGTTTTGCAATAGCAGTGGAACTAATTATCAGTTTCTTTCTTAGAGATAAGGGAAAATAATAAGGGATTTTCTACAAAATAATATTTTTTTACTGAATCTGTGTACAGTTGCATTGTATAAAGAAGCAAAGTATACTTAATATTTTTATATTAAATACATAATTTAAATTACAGTTATTTAGATAGAAGACTTAATAGTAAAATTATAAGCGCAAACATTAGAATTATATTATTGTGTAATTTGACGCATATTGTATAATTGAAAGCATTCAACACCTTTATACTTTGTTATTCCAGCAAATGCATGAAGTATTAATATAAAATGGGACAAAATTTTGCTGTAATTCAGAAACCTCTGTTTTACCAGGAAGGACGTACATTAGTATTTGAAATACTTTTCCAGTACTTCAAATAAGCCTTGTAAAAAAATTCTGCCTTTGATGTGAAGTGTTTGTGATTCGTCTAGAATTTGATGCTTCATTTCACCCACCAGATATTTAACGGTATTGAGTTCCTGACTTTGAACAGACTTTCATCATAACATTCCACATTGAAGATTAGACGTTCCAGCATTTTTTAGAACAATAATGTTACTACTTAAACTAGAAAGCTATTAATGTGCAGATTATCTAGCCAATCTGTCAGAATGTATTTTCGGGCGTTTCAAGTCGTTCTTGTAAAAATAATAGACGCTCTTCAACTATGTGAGACCAGCTAAAACTCAAGGCTTTATTTCTCCAACAGGTTTTAATGGAGTTGAGTTGAGTAGGCCCTCGTGGTGATTATAAGGTTTTGTTAAAGAAAATTATCACCCACTATTGAGGAAATATTTCAATATCTAGCTGGTAGCCTGACTCAGAATGGAGAAATTACAATGAAACTTAATTCCATGTGTTATAACATAACATATACAGAAGCAAAAAATCACTATTAAACATACGGAACAGCAGAAAGTTTTCAGAGGGCACTCTCTAATGATTAAAACTTCAAAGAGAGAATTTACTCTACTACTTCTTCTCTCTATTCGACTGACTTCATTTCAATTACAGCTCCCTTGAGAAGATACTAGATGTCTTAGAAGAAATGTCTGAATTCTAGTTCTAACAGAAATATCTCCGAAAAGCGACTCATAGTAGAGAAATGAGACAATGACTTATTTGATAATCTTCCTTTTGCTGCCAATGTCGCCAAATGATCACCAAGAGACTGGGGGTCATTGACTTGATATCCATTCAGCATCTCTTTTAAAACTCTCTTCCTAACTACAAAATTAATTGCACACAGAAGCAATGCCACAGATTCTTTACAACATTGATTTAATTCCTTATTCATCTTATTCGTTCGTCATATAAATTGAAATTAAATCAGCTAAAGACATTATATTTTAATAAAAAAATTCAAGCAGTTCACAACCGATGCACATATTCTATTGATTCTTAATTAAATCAATTATATTGAAAGCGTAATTTAATTAAATAAAAGAAACACTCATTGAGTGGTTAAGAGCTACAAAAAAAAGTTGTAGCCATCCTGAGTTGTTGCAGAAAATTTTAAAATCCAATTGCTTGAAGATATTATTGAAAGTCATTTGTTTTTCCTGATTTTATTCACCATTATTACGGCATATTTTATTCGTAAATTTCGACTTTGTTCTGAAAACGATGCGAATAATTGACCCAGCGAATAATTGAATTTTAAATAAATTATATTCTGCAGGGTAATTACAAATGAATATAGCGATTACAAACGGCTATAACTATTTAATGAAAAAAGAATTTATCAATAAGATTAACACATAATGTAGACAGAACTTCAAAATGTTGTATACATACGTCATAGATGTTCTAAGTGACTTTCCTTGGCAGGCATGTCTGCAGTCACCGACGCAAGCGCATTACAAATGAGTACTTTAAGTTCTTCAATTGTTTTGGGCATGGGAAGCACATACATGTGTATGTGCTCCCATAGGAAGCATGGGAAGCAAAGTACCTATTTGTAATGCACTTTCGTAGGTGACTGCAGGCATGATTCAGAATGTATGGCGTGAAATGAACTACTGCCTAGATATTGTCCGTGTGACCAAGGAAAGTTATTTAGAGCATCGATGACGTTTGTATACAAAATTTTGAAGTTTAGTCTACATTATGAGTTAAGCTTATAGATAAATTCTTTTTCATTAAATAGTTATAGCCGTTTGTAATCGCTATATTTATTTTGAATAACCCTGTATTACACAATTTATCTGCATAAAGGAATATTTCAAATATGAAGAACAACTTTTTTCTTTTTAAAAGTGACAATTAAATAAGGGGATTTTGCATAACGATTTAGAGGCAGAAATAACCCTATATTAATCTTCTGAAAATGGGTATTCATAAATTAAAAATGGCTATTTATAATAACTATTCTCAGCTTCAACGGTAAAATAAAGATTTTATTAAAAAATAAAGGAAAGTTTTATTCTTAACCGAACTCTAATGGCCAAAATAGAAAACTAACATATGCATATTACACTAACTTAACTTTTATAGTAATAAAAGTGAATTGAAGGAATTTAAATTATGAACTTAAATGTGTACGAAAAAATAAAAGCGGAAAATACTTGGTATTTTAATTTTTTCCTTTTCTTTTTAAAGGAGCCAATAAAATACTGCATAATGTTGTGATAATTTAAGGTCAAAATGACACGGAATTCGAATTTTCCAAAATGGGTATTCCTATTCCAAAAATGGCTAAATGTACTTGAAATATAACTGCTCTCAGCTTTTTTGGCAAATAAGGATCTTACCAAAGAATCCGTGAATAGTTTTTGCGTTAACCGAAACTTGATGGGTAAAACAGAAAAATAACATATCTATTACACTAAAATGGCTTTTACGGCAATAAAAAGGTATTGAATAAATTTAAAATGCAAATGAAAAAAATTAAAAGTGCCAGACATTTCATATATTAAAAACAATTTTTTCTTTTCTTTTTAAAAAAGCCAATAAAATAAGGCGTTAATTTTATAACAATTTAGTACCAAATGGCCTAAAATTCGAATTCCAAAAATGACTAGGGGAAACCGGGGTTAGTTGGCACCCGGGGCAAGATGACACTTTGCTAATAGCGCATTTAAAAAACACTAGATGGCAGTAAAAACAGGAAGTATGACTTTATATGCTCAGAAGTTTTCAGTCAGTTTCATTTGGATCTACAGATATTAGATGTCAAATTGATTTTTTTTTTTTTGCTTCGAAAAGTAAGTATTACTACTCACTAATCATGTTGCAATTAGTATTTTGATGTTCATAAATGTATTTGTGAGAAAGCATCTTTTAATTAATTTAATATTTCTGGATCAAAAATGGAATCAAAATCAAAATGGCGTGAAGGGGCATGTTGACACCAAGCCAGGCGGAGCACGTTGGCACCGGCGGGGCAGGTTGGCCTTACGCTTTTAATGATGTCGATGATTTATTTGTCTAATATTTTTTCAGAGCCATGGTTAGAAACAGAAAGAGGACTACAAGCCGAGCTTCGACCCCCCGGGTCGTTATTGTGGAATCAGTAAAAGTGATATCTCATAAAGAATTGTCTTATTCAAAGGTTGCTGAAAAGTATGGGATACCTTTGCGATCCCTAAAACGCTACTGCCAAAAAGTTTCAAAAGCAGGGTTGATTATCCTTCGACTTTCAGTTATCTGCCAACACGAAAAGTTTTCAGCTTTAATGAGGAAGAAGATCTCGCAGAATATGTAAAACGAGCGTCAGATGTTTATTTTGGTCTTTGTCCGAAAGAAGTGTGGAAATTTTCGTACCAGTTTGCTATTTCATTAAAACGGAAAGTGCCTGTCTCTTGGGAAGAAAATCAACAAGCAGGAGAGGACTAGTTTAGCTTATTTTTAAAAGGGAACTCTTCTTTATCCATGAGAAGGCCAGAAGCAACGAGTCTCAGCCGGGCGACTTCCTTTAATGAAACAAACCTTGCAGCATTTTTTAAACTTTTGACGCAGTATTACGACAAGTACAGTTTCGGACCTGCGGATATACGGAATATGGATCAGACAGGGATCTCAACTGTTCAAAAACCCGACCGGGTGGTAGTTCGGAGGGGATTTAAACAGATTGGTAAAATGACATTTGCAGAAAGAGGAACTTTTGTCACGTTTGCTGTTGCTGTATTTGTTATAGGAAACAAGATTCCTCCTCTTTTCATTTTTCCACGTGAGAATTTCAGAGACATCTTCCTCAATGGGGCACCTAAAGGCAGCACTGGATGTTGCAATCCATCAGGGTGGATGAAGGAAGAGCATTTCATGCACTTTGCAGAACATTTCGTCCTGTACGCAAAGTTGACAAAGAAAAGATCTACACTACTGCTACTGGACAACCATGGTTCTCATCTTTCGATTTCAACACTCAATTATTTGAAAGCGAACGGAGTTGTGGCGCTGAGTTTTCCACCTCACTGTAGCCATAAGCTGCAACCTCTGGATCGCAGTGTGTATGGCCCGCTAAAGATATACGTAATCAATGCATGTGATTCATGGCGTAGACACAGTCCTGGAGAAACAATGAAGATTTACGATATTCCAGGTATCATAGCGACTGCTCTCCCACTGGGTATCACCGAGAGCAATATAATAGCCGGTATTGCAGCTATTGGAATGAATCCACTGAATCCAGACAAATTTCCCGATTCAGAATTTCTTCCTAGTTACGTTACAGACCGTCCCGAAGCCACATCTAATATATCTCAGAGTGATTCTTCAGCTTTCGATTACATTTGTTCTAATCTGATGCTTACTGATCCCAATGAAATTTCCGAAGCAGAGCATGAAAAAAATGGCCCTCAACTACTGCAGGTTTTATCATCTCCAGATCCCGAAGTTTTGATCCCGCATACTGTTTCACTATTGGAAGAACTATGACCATTACCAAAGGTTAGCACAAGACAAGGAACAAGGGAAGGACGAAAGAAGAGGCAGGATGTTATTTTGACAGATACCCCGGTGAAGGAAACACTTCAGGCAGAAAAACAGATGATAAAAATTAAAAACAATTGTGAAAATCAAGACTAATGTCCTACACAATAAAAATGAAGAAAGACAGATCGAAAAGAGGAAAGTGACCAAAGACAAAATGCAGAGAAAGAAAACTAAAGACTCAAACTAAAACATTGGAGCGACAAAGTGACAAAAACATTTTGGCAATGTTAAATCCATTGGAGTTAGTTGTACCTTGGTTAAATGCTCTTAAATCCCCCCAAAAAGTGCAATTTTTAGTTAAATTTAATTATTTAAACTTTAATTCAATAAAAGTTCCTAGATAAAATATATATTTTTAATTTTATTTTTAGATAAATACCTACAGTATAATTAAGAAAAGTACAAATATATAATGCCAATCTGCCCCGAGCATGGTGCCAACGTACCCCGACCCCGGGGCACGTTGACACTGATGCAGTTAGCTCATTTAACTGGATATTTCTCGCTTATTTTTTAACCAAATTGTTATTAATTCCGTTTTATACTAGCCAAAGGATGTAGGAATATTTTGGTACACATATCAGCCATTTAATCATTAGCAAAAAAAATTAGAAAAATTCGTAAACAAAATTGTTGTTAACCTGCCCTGGTCTCCCCTACTCATGTTTTAAAAACGACTAAATGTACCAATTACCCATTTCAGCTTTTTCGGCAAAATAAAGATATTGCCAAAGAATCAGTAAGGAGTTTTCTAATTTAAATGACGGATAAAACAGAAAAATAACATATCTATTACACTAAAATGACTTTTATAGCAATAAATATGTATTGAATAAATTACAGATGCATGAAAATGTAAAAGTGAAAGATATTTCATATATTAAAAACAATTTTTTTCTTTCCTTTTTAAAAAATTTAATAAATTATGGCGTAATCGCATAAAAATTTGAGATCAAAATGGTCTAAAATTTGAAATCCGAAAATGAATATTCATATTCCAAAAATAGCTGAGTGTGCTTATAAGATATTCCTTCTGAAAAATAAGGATTTTATCAGTGACACAAAGAAGGGTTTTATTCCTTATTCATAATCAAACGATAAAAATAAAATAAGAACGCATCTATTACATTGTCTATGCTTTCGCGACAATAAAAGTGGCTCTCGCATTTCGATGCTGAACAATAACGTTTTAAGTTCAGAACTATACATTGTTACTACAAACGATTTCGGAATCAAACGATTCTAAGAAACATAAGATATTCACCTGGAATGCTTGGAAATCACAAAATTCCATTTAGTAATTCTTAGAATATCAGAAGAAAAGAAAAAAATTTCTTTTCATTCCATGAAACCATATAAAAAATAAACAATTTATTTTGATGAATATATTATTTTTGCTGTTTTCTAAGCCCGTACAGTTCGGTTTGTTTTGAGATGAGTTTTGCGAAAATAAATAAATATCGTGCTGTGCGTACACTATTTTCAAAAGATTGAAGTGCAGAGAATACAAATGATTTGTAAGGTTTTTAGTTTCCTGAGCTGCATTTATTTCAATCATTTTCTCCCCGTCTTGCTTTGAAAAAGGATTCTGATGTCTTTTCTGATTGGAAAGTTTCGATAAGGCTCGAGTTTACCATTCTAAAAATTATTTCATGTAGGTTGATATCTTGATTCTACCATCAGATATGTGATTTTGATGGATAAGTCGCATTTTCCACTTCGTGTTATTTATTTCTTTTGATCAAAATACATGAATTTCGTTTTATTTTTTTATTTCATTTATTATTTTTTTTCTTATCCAATTCATCTAATTATTAATTAATTAAATTAAATTTATATAAATCTAAATGAATCTGTATTCGTAAGCTAATATAAATCCTAAAATTATTTTAATTTGCCATATCTAGAAAAAAAATGTCCTTTTAAAGGATTAAACTACTCAACACTAGCTTTTGAATTTCTCTTTGAATACGTCTTTTAACAACAATTTTGTTGATCTCTAAGTAGTGATTTATATATGCTTCAAATTAAATTTAATTAATTGCTCAAACGAAGAGACTCTGTCGTATAGACAGTGTTAATATTGAACAAGGTTTTCAGTATTAATTCAAGATATTATTAATTTATCGATAAAATTAACTTCCAATATTTTTTAAATCGTCTGGTTCAATTTATATTTTGATTTTTATTTAAAAAAATAAGATAAAATTGATATTTTAATTTTTATTAGAAGCAATACTTTTTTTGTTCGATAAAAGGATTTTGTATATTATAATATCTTATACAAATGCCTTTTTTTTGGTAAAAAAAATATTACGAAAGTAATTTAATCCAGAGCAACACCTGGTACATTATTATTAATTTATAAATTATATAAAACCATTACAGTATCATGAAATGTTGTGATCTATTCCACTTATGCAGCTGAAGTATCTCCCAACTAACGATAACTATTTGGGTACCATTGACGAACGAGCTCATAATGAGGATCATAGTCACGTTCACGCTACGAATTACTCTAGGATAAAATAAATTAACTGGATCAAAGTCAGAGAGACCTTATAACATGGTGAGAAGGCCTCGTGTTTGCCAAATTCACGAAAAGACTTATTTATTAATTTGCTTTGACTAGTAATGGTGTAATAAAAATTTTAAAATAGATACAGCGGTAACTGACATGACTTCCGTATTGGAATTTTAAAATTAGAATATTTGGGGGCATATATTTATTAGTGTATTATTTCGAGAAAATATAACGACCGAGGAAAAATTCGAACTCAAGATTTTGTCGAATCTCTATGTTTTTTACCTCCCTGAGTTCGAAAAACACATTTTTAGAAAATGTTCGTTCGCCTGTTTTTTACAAAGATAACTCAAAAGTGCTTTGAGGTAGTCGGTTAAAATTTGGTTTACTGTCTTAACACCAAATTTTCAAATTTCTATCAAATTTTTGGGCAACATCTATTCAGAGAAATTCTGTCTTCAGGCTGTTCGAATATAAGATAACACGATGACTACAAAACGAAGAGAGCTAGATAGATAAAATTCGGTACACAGACGGTAGTGCAGAACGTTAAATTTCGAGCCAAATACAAATCTGGTCTGTACTTTCAGAAACACGTAAAGGAGATAATTCAAAAATATAATGACTTAAATTTATCAAGTTTGGTACGGGATTTTGTGACTACAAGTGCAATTTTATGCCAAATTTTGGTTTTCAGTTAATCGGTAAAAAGGCTGTTCATAATACACATAAGGTTGTCCTTTATTTATGCATTAACCTTCTGGCAGCGAATAAAAGAAAAACATTACGAGACATTGTCTATTAGATTTAGCAAAATTGCGAGATTCGCACCATAGATCGATATTTGATAAATATTATTAGCAAATTCAATGCCTTTAATATTCAAATACGGGATTCTTTATTGCATTACGAAGTGTCTAGCTCTCGTGTGAGATTGTGAAAATAAAAATTTGACTATAGATGTTCTTCATATTCTGGTCCAAATTTCATAAATTTATGTGGGAGGAGAAACCACCTTCATTCGAGAGTATGCAAGAAAGTTTGAGAGAGATTATCGTCTGATAGTTAAGAATATGTTTCGACAAAAGAAATATCTAAAAGCTATCATTTGTTAAAAACTTTTCCTGTAATAGGAGCACAATGAACAAAAATAAAATTGTAGAAATTAAAAATCGTTTACAGAAATTGCCTAAATATATTTGAAAATCCTCAATGCAGTTACTTAAAAATAATAGAAAAACGATAGCTCTGAATTTATTCTGTAACGGCACAGAAATGTCTTTCGTAAGAGTAAAAACAATTTTGCCTTTCTATGACATATAAAAATAAATGCACATTCGCTTTCTGTGAAATTACTTTCAATTCTTCTTGTCTATATAATTTTCTCAAAGGCAAGTAATTTTCAAAGTCTTTGTGAACACTGTTAAAGTAAATCATAAGTTTTCAACTTCCTAAATGTTTTTAACTCAGAATTCTAATTGTGGTTGTTTATAACTGTATATTAGTAAATATTTTTGTAGAAATTATTAATTGGAGAAGCTAAAATTACAGTGGCATGAGTCATATTTTTTGATTTCCGTGAATTAATGCATCTCAAAGGGTAATGGATTATTTGAGAGTAAAATGTTATAAAATTATCATTTTAGAGTTCTTTAAGTAAATATTAGATATAAGAGTTGAATTGAATCTATGCATTGATTTCAATTTTAAACTTGACCGTTCCATTAAAATGACTTATACGATTATGGCTTTAATGCATTTAAATATCATTTTCCATTGTAATATTTAGAAAACAATATTAAAACATAAATTTCAGTTAAATATTTTTAAATACTTTAAACAAGGATATTTAAAAAAAAAAATTGGAGCACTATGAAGTTGACATTTTATGTATACCTTGCGTACTAAATAAATCTTAATTTGTTATCACTTCCTTAAACAAGGAATTTTTTAAGCGATTGATATGGAATTGATATAATGTATGTGATAAATTAAAAATTTTAAAATTAATTTTGTATAAAACAAAATAATCTTTATGCAACTCAAATATATTGTTTTGTGGTTTCACAACATGTAGAATATTTTTTTCATGTTATGAAACTGGTTTAAAATAAAATATAATATTCTTTGCGAAATACAATCTTCGAAAAGTGATAGACTCGAGATTCTGAGACGCACAATAATTTCACTGTTTTGTTTACGTTTAATAGTTTAGTTGGGCCAAAACATTATCTCCAAATTAACTACATTCGCAAGGACCGGGTCAGTGAGCATACAGTCGATTCTTTCTCATGTGGGCATCGAAGGAAATGAAATTGCAGACGCTCTGGCAAGGAAAGAAGCCTAAGTCCCAATAACCCCTCTTCTAGGCCACAGAGATCCACCCCTTGTTTAAACTAAGAACTAAGACGAAATGGAGGATTCCCCCAGAGCATGACTGGTATGCCGATAGGTGCCCAGGCTTGTCTCTGTCGTGCACCAGTCCAAGGAGTGTTCAAACGCTCTTATCTAGGCTAAGGTCTGGCCATATAAAAAGTCTTTTCTTCATCAGAGGCCAAAAGATGTTTACCCCTTGCCATTACTCGGCCGACGCTTCTGTCCCTCACATCACTGAATGCATTGGCAGCTGGTGAATGAGGGGGGGGTCAGTTTACTATCTTATCATACGATTCGATCTCTTGGACTTGTTTTTAATTGGTGTTCTATCCAAGGGGGATAAGAAACAAAGAACAGCATTTAATACCTTCATGCGTTAAAATAAAACAAGGAGAAGAAAAAAATGTCACAAAGATCTAAGTCGTCTTGATGATACATAATGACCATAAGCATCCAGAATCACTATTTTCGCTAACAATTTGTCATGGGATTATAAAAGAAGTGAGCCTGAAAAATATCTATAATTATTTATTTAAAATTACATTTTTTTTTATATTAATTTTTATGATGACAACCTTGGATATTTTAAGTTGGGGTAAAGCCCGTCTTTGGACAAATCTAGACAATATGGCACTAATGAAAATTTTACTATCGGACAATTTATTGTGGTATTTCCAAATTATATAAAAATAATTTCCCTTGGAGAATTAAATTTATTTCTTAATCTTCAGTCACACGTGAGCGATTTCTCAGATTGATTTCCTATGTTTAACGAAATTTCTTGTACCTTTGGTAAGGATTTGGCACCCATTCATTATCTACCTAGATTATCAAAGAGAATTAAGGGAGCTTTAATTACAATTAATCATTGCTAAAAGTCAGAAACTCCATTTCCAGTTTCTAAGTTCGCCATGCTGGAACTCGCAAAGTTTTGCTTATGAAATTAATATTTTATTAATAGGCTTTTACTTTTTATATTATTGTAATTCAATAATTCGAAATGGATCTAAAATCATTAATTTTTTTCTTTTTTTGAAAATAATGAGCGATTGTGTAAAATCAACGTGGCTAATGTTAGTATTCACGATAATGTTTTTCGGCTATTTTTATAAATTGCAAGAAATATGGACGTAGCTTGAATGATTGATCTAGGATTTTATGCTAATTTCGAATTCAGAGGATTTTTATCTGAGTGTTGTATGTCATTATCTAAGGAAAAGATTACAATAGAACATTTGAAATAGAAATATTCTATCAGATACACCAGAGATGGTTATAGAAAAATCTTTCTACAAAGGCATTTTTTTTCGAAAACTGATGAATCATAAAAAATCAAGACTATAAAACAAAATTAATTTATTTTCATATGTACAAACATTATATTTTCGATATAATCTAAGTATTTGTCATATAGATAGATCAAAAGGGAATCAGATTCACAATTGCCTTTTCTTAGAATATTGCTGCCAGGAAGTCTAACAATACTTTGAAGCTTATCTATATGTCTAAAAGAAAAGAATATGAAGCAACAATGTTTAAACATTCACCCTCTAAAGTTACAGTTTTGGCATACTCGATGCTTTGTCTACAAATACAGTCTCATCCGCTTCTCTTGAAGCGATTACTGCGTTGTCTACAAATCCAGTTTCATCCGCTTTCCTTGAAGAACTTGATCCTGGCGTTGTCTATAAATCCAGTTTCATCTGCTTATTTTGAAGCACTTGATCGCTGCTTTGTCTACAAGTCCAGTCTCATCCACTTCTCTTGAAGCATTTGATCACTTCTTTGCCTACAAATCCAGTCTCATCCACTTCTCTTAAAGCCCTTGATCACTGCGTTGTCTACAAATCCAGTCTCATCTGCTTCCCTTGAAGCCATTGACCATCTCGTTGAATAAAATCTTGATTCTTCGTTTCTCTTCATCCAAAATACGGATAAATCGGTTGGTTTTCATCTTTTTCCTAAATTGAAGAATTGGTAAATGCTTCCAGACTAGTGCAAAGCTTCAAATGTTCCAACTCTGGTACAATATTCTCCAAAAAGGTGATGGTTAACCTGGTTCACTGATATGATAAATCACTAAATCGTCACTGTGTTTTTTTCCCTAGAAGCAAACTTGGTTGTTTATAGCTTTTGGTATTAACATTTTGTTCTTTACTGTTGTTTTTTTTATAAATCATTGGTGATTGAAAATAAAAACGAAAGGCCTTGATTTAAAAATTTGTATTATACTTTTAGAATATGATTAGAAATTTAATATCAGATACATGTATAGTAAATTGCAATTATTATTAAACAATCAAAAATGTCGAAGTTATTATTAGATAGCAAATAATAAATTCATACTAGGCGATTACATAATTCTTCTTACCTACGCTCTTTCTGTGCGTCCTGTGAATGACCACCAAATATTCTAGACGATCGTGTTGGGAACTTTTAATAAGCCAAATGTGTCACCAGGGCTGGGGATCATTAACTCGGCATCCATTCAGCAACAATTAGAGTCATCTTCAATTCCAGAAAACCAGCTATGCAGGGTTTCTATTAGTTTAAAGAATTGCATAAAATTAGGCTTACTTTAGGTTTCAAGAAAAATTTTCACTGTATTTGTAGGCATCGTTTAAATAATAAAATGATTATTCTTACTGCGCTATTATATTAGCAGTATTTTTTGGAAAATAAATTGCTTTTCCCCTAAAGTTCTTAATTTGAAAATTCGGTCTACAGAGTGGTTATAATTAAACTTCTCCTATAAAAGGCATCCTACAACACTAATGGGTTAACGGATTGCAACGAAATTTGGTATATAGATTATAAACGATATGCGCTCACAAAATGTCAAAAAAAAAAATTAGTTCCAAAATGTCACCAGAAGACGCCTTTTCCGGAAAAATATTAAATTTAACACAATAAACGACCTAAATGGAGTACAAAAACAATATTAACAATCCAGAACAAGAATTATGAGTAATAAAATGTAAAACCGAGAAAAACTGTCAGTTCTAGGGGAAAAAATGTCTAGATTTGCAAGCTTGAGAAGCAGATAATGCTTTATGGAAAACGGGTTAGGGTATAAACCTTTTGCAGATGTTGTCATGCTTTTTGTTGGTGTTTCCGGCTGTAATGATGACGGTATCTTTAGGTGAACATGCAATATTGGTGAAGTTGTTTTACAAAAACTTGGGGAATGTTTCTGCAGCAGTTCTTGAACTTCGTCGTGTAAAGAATCGACGGCGTGGACCAGTGATATCCGGGCAATGATTGAGAGATTTGAAGCGACGGGGACTTTAGGAGCTCAACCTGGAAGAGGCTGTAAACCAGTCACACCGGTACTTATTGATTCCGTCAAGATAGCCGTTGCCGCACAAATTTTGTAGGTAGTCACATGGGACACCTTTCCCTACATCATCCTACGCAATATTAGCAACTGCTCCTCTTGTGTAATTTCCTCCTAATCTGTTCTTGTTTCTGCAATCTGAACAGTATTTTTTTTTTCTCAAACAGCGTACTGTTATTTTTTTCCCTTACCTTTACTTAATGTGGTTCGATGACAAGAAACTAGTCAATAAATGTTAATATTGTTTCTGTATTCCGTTTTGAGCGTTTATTGTATTAAATTTAATTCTTTTCCGGAAAAGGCGCCCTCTGGTAGACATTTTGGAACTAAATTTTTTTTTCGAAAGTACGTGAGCGCATCTTCTATTTAGACTATATACCAAATTTCATTGAAATTCGTTCACCCGTTTGCGTTGCAGGATGCTGTTTATAGAGGAAGTTTAATTATAACCACCCTGTACATTAAAATCTGTCTACAATGATACTGTAGAGATTTAGCTGAGATATTTTTATTGACAGGTTATCATTATAGACAATTTAAACTTACAAAACCATATTTAAAATTTTTTATAAGAACTTTAAAATTAAAAATTTATCAATAGCAAGTAAATCATATAAAATTATTCTCAGAAGGGAGATATGCACAAAATTTAATTTCATAAAAAATTATTAAAAAATATTAGAAAAATCTGTAAATTTGAAAATAAAATTCAGTGACAACTTTACGTTCTTAACTATTTGAAGTGATTTGTGCCCTAAAAGCAAATGAATCGAAAACGCAGGAGGTTGAAGCAATGAAGAGTTCACATTTCAAAGCCTGGTATTCTCTGGTTTGTATATTATACCTTGGACAACGAACATCTGAAGACATTCGAATTACGCCGTCTTGTTTCTCAATTGCTAAAGGGTCTTTTCTTTTGGTATCTTACAAAGTGACAAGGCGTTGATTGAAATTTAAAAACACATACTTCATTTTAATTATATTACCGAGCTCAAGACAAAATATGACATTTGGTTTAAATAATCCAGATTACTGCTGATTTTTTAAAGTAGACGTTGGCAATTTTATTGAATAAAATGAATTAGGCGTACATTTACTGATGCACATTAAAGTGAGATTTTTTTTATTATTTGTAATTGATGAAATTACAATATAAAATGCGACTTGCTATACAAGAAAACTAGAAAATGTTGGGAAGAAAAAGGATACTTATTTAAGAAAACAGGCGTTCACAGTGTTTTTAAATGACAAGCATAAAGAGCATATTTGCTGATGCATATTAACATGTGCCCATTTATTATCAGCACCTGAATGACTGTTTGTGTAATCTATTCTCCACATTATTCCACCACGGCCAATGCGAAATGTTGAGAATGAAAACCAAAAAATGGAGGGGATAAAAGGAATACTGATTTATTAAAGCTAACGTTCACAATGCTATTAAATACCAAGAACAAAGGTGACATTTACTGATATTCAATATTCATAAAAAAGCAGATTTCTTTTATTATTTGGAAAAGATGTAATGATTGTTTTCACTGATATTTTTCGAACTATTTCATTTAGTAATAAAAATGTTCTCGCATGTGAAACGATTTGTTTATTCAATAAAAGAGGAAATTTATTACGAATTTACTTAAAAAGTAATTTAAAGTAGATATCGAATCAATTTCTTTAAAAACTGATTTAGAACTAAAATTTAAAGAGAACCTTGAAATTGTAATATTGGATTTCTAGATAAGACTGAATCTCTGATAACAGGATATCTATATTTATAAAGCAATTTTGTGAAAACGATTTTAACAATAATCATTTTCTGATTATTCTAAATCATGTGTTTTTGCAATCTTTCAAGACTTTTACTAGAAATATATTAAATTGTTGAATTTGAACGAAGTAAACAATTTTATGAGAACTGCAACAATAAATCAAATTTATGCACTCGCATTTTCTTTATATATGAAAACCTTCGCATTTATTTTCAGTTTGGAATACAATTCGGTTTGGAATAAATTACAATAAACATCTAATTTTTTTTTCAAATACAACGCACTCAATTGATAAATTAAATGCAAACGATTCTGTATCTTTGGATGCAACACAACAAATACAGAAAATAAATTATTCTGAAGCAGATTAAATTGCCAGTTCGATTTGAAAACAATTCCAGTTCAGTTTCTTAGAAATGAATGGAAAACAAAGAACTTTGGAAGGAAAACACATTCCTGTTTTCATAAACTTTTTCGCATGAGTTTCTTTTATTTGAATGAATCTCATTGAAACCGATATTAAATAGAATGATTGTTGTTCCGTTTAAAGAAAAGCCTTTTTTATTTCTTCTTTTGTATCAACCTATTAAGCCTTATAAGCAAATAAAAACAGCAAAAAAATGACCAAAAAGAAATTAGGTATGTTCAGTGCTGAGAACTAAACTGTTTTCTTTAATTCTAAATTCCATGGAACAGTTCCTCTTAAAATAAATAAAAGTCATTGGGGATTTATTTTGTATGTATCCCCCCCCCCCTCTCTCTCTAAAGAATTGACCTGGATTCAACCAAACTTTGTTCACTTTTTTTTTTTAGAAAGAGAATAAAACGAGAATAAAGAGAATTAATCAAATATTTTATCAATTAAAAAATTTAACTAAATTGTTTTCCATCAATAACTTTAGTGGAAATTGTCTCACAAGAAATACTTCTATACCATACTAAATATCAGAACTTTGTATTTTCAAACTTATCAATTTTATTTCCATAACATGCTTCTTTTAAATGTTATTAATTTGAAGGAAGCATTGATCTTAATCGGAAGCTCCAATTAAGTATATATATTGTAGAAATATTGTAACAATAATTATTGTCACGTAGAATTAGAATATTTGCGAAGATTTGTTGTCAGAACACATTACCAGAAATCTGGAAGAAATCTGAGCGTAGTGTTTAATAGCTCAGAATTTGGCAATTTATATCAGAACGTGACACCATTTTTTTTACGGTATCGAAATCCAATTATCATCAAACGGCTCATCAGGTCACGAGTGTCTTTAATATTTTCACAAAAGCCATGTTATTCCCAACGAATTGGGTAAGTAATTGGAAATTAATTTAATATATACATGACAGAAATAATGTAACAATATTTATCGCCGTGCAGAATAAAAGTACTTGCGAATTTTCGCGAATACAGCCGTATCGTGAACTTTTGCTGCTCCAGTTTTAAGTGTGAATAGGAGGATCACTATAGAAAAGTATTGAATAATCGATGACAAGGTCATGACGATTTCGATGACAAGGTCCATCCAATGATGCACGCATTATTACCGGCAGCAGAGGAAATTTTCCAGGATGATAATGCCCTTATTCAAATTGGTTTGATGAACATGATTAAGAAATGAAACCTCTAACTTGGCTCGCATATTTTTCCGACCTCACTATAATCGAACCACTATGGTCTGTTTAAAATGTTCGATCCTTCTATCAACATCTCTTTCAGAGCTTTTACAATATCTTAATGAAGAATGACACAGTATTTCTTTAAACATTATTCAAACGATATTTCTAAAACTAGGAATTATAAATCGTATTGTTAGTTGGGCGATAAAATATGTAGGATATACAGGATATTGGGAGATGACATTTCATTTTAATTCTGTAAAATGCGGTGTACAACACGTCCAAGATGTACAGAAAGAGCACACTTGTAGATACTAACAACACACCAAATGTCGCTGATAATAAATAACAGTATTGTGTTGAGATAAACGAATAGCTCGTTTTGCAGTTAATACTACAAAGAGAATATTAATTTCCGTGTGAGTGCACCGTTTATATAATCACCTACTAATCAGATTTTTAGAGGAGTTTGTAAATCTATAGTCCTGATAGAGGTGGATTCAAAATTTCTACATTTTGTGCAAACTTCAACTTTATTGACAACGTCACAAAACGGTTCCTAATTCTGTAGTCAAGGCCAAAGCAGTCAATGACTTGGAACCCGTTGACTATCCATTAAGATTATCTATACAACTCTTTTTTTAATGATGAAGGTAATATTCTAAGAAAAAAATAATATAGATTCTTAAAAAAACTATTCTAAATTCTTTTTTCATTTGTTTATGTTTTTTTTTATCATCTTTCAAAAATGTGAACACTTTATCATTTCTGACAACATTTCCTATAGAAATCTGTTTACAAAAATTAAATTAATTTACAATAATGATAGAAGACAAAGACCAATTAATTCCTTTGAAGTTGATTGCAAATAACTTTACCATTACCAATTTTGTTACTTAGCGACGACAGTATCAATTATTTTAATCATTAAGCAACTCAAAGAGCAACGTAAATAAAAGAAAGTTCTGTATTTCTAAGAATTTATCCCAAATAAACGTTCTCAAACTTCGTAATGATAAGTTCGGCGCCAATTACTTTCAACTAATTGAAGTGTCAGAACTCATACTATTCAGAAGAGGAAGTAACACATTTGATTCAATTAGATAATTTCAATGTTTTATACTGTGGAAAGACTGTTAACAACTATTTCGAATGCAACAACTAAATATACAGAAAAGTTTCCTTTAATTAGAAATTGCAGCATTTCTTTTTACATTCCTTTTTCAATAATTGTCTTGGCAATCTAAAAAGAAATAGTTAACTTATTATGTAAAATAAAGGAAACAGGAGGTAAAAATTCCATTAAATTTGCTAAACAATGATATAAAATTAGAAACATGGAAGATGAAAAATCCTTTAATACTCCAAGTAAGTTTATTTTTCTCAAGAAACAGATGTTCCAAATTAGTAAAGTCTAGTAAAATATTAAAAATAGTTTAGTAAAGTATAATATTTAGTATATAGATTCAATATTGAGTATATATTCAGGTAATTGAGTATATAAATATAAGAAATTCTAATATTTCTAGACAGCACAACGAAGTTAAGAGAGCATTTCATTTTCTGTTAAACACCGAAGTCTCTAATCCTCTGCTAAACGTACTTCTCCTTATGATATTACTCCTTATGATTTTTTGATACACATGTAAAGATATTTTTGATACGCTTATTGAGAAAGCCGTTAAGAAAGCTTAGTGGATTTCTCAAAAAAATATTCTTAAATATCATATTTTGAATGAGATCATTCATATAATTTCAGAAAAAGAACACCGTTTTATTCATTATGTTATGCATTTCCTTAACTTTTTGTCAATATATTTTTATTTTCAATTACCTTAAAAGAAAGAGCATACGTGCTTATTATTTTAAGTACAATGAAAAACATTCTCCGTTGCTGAAATCTTAAATTGATTATTAATTATAAGTATAAAATTTCAAAAATTTTATTAAAAGCGAGCCATAATGCAAAATCCCATTCAACATAGAAAAAGGAGAGAAAATTTCATATCTTAAATATCAATAATAGAAAAAAAAAGCTAGGATGAGGTACTAGTAGTAACAATGAAAACACCTGAGTTTCTATTCAACAAGGAAATATATTATTGTAAAATAAACTTAACTTATTTTGTAAAAAAATTATAAAAATACGCCTGAAAAATTAGTACCATCCAAGAGTTAATTTTTGCATTTTCAGATAACATAAAATTCATTTCTATACTGTAATGTTCTGAAAAAAAACATCAAAATCTCACTTAATTTTAACTAATTAAAATTTTGAAACTTTCGGTCAGCATTTCGCATTTCCAACCTCCAAAGTATATTTAATTTTAACAGCTGTAATATAAATTGGCTGGTCTGTAAAGTGTCAACAGACGAACTCTCTCTCACACACAGCATTCTTTATTATTATTAGAAAATTTGTCTAATTATTAGAAGATTGAATTGGAATTTGTCCAAATATTTTATCCTTTAAAGTATTTAGCGATTTAACCCTTTAAGAGTCAATCTCACCGTATAATCATCTAATGCACACCCTATTCGCTAAATTAGGCGTCTGACTAAATTCTGTATGGTCTAATAGGCGAACTTAAAAGACATTGCAGTGAGATACTTCTAATCAAACTGAAATAAAAATTAAAAAATTATTTCACTTTAAAAATCATTGATGCGAATTGATACAATTTTATTCAATCTTTTCAAAATGTAATAAATTTTTGGAAATAAACATTCAGTTCATTTGCCCTGTCTAAAATAATGTTAAGGAAACCTGATAGTTAGATGCACGGTGTTAAAAATTCAACAAGTTCTATATAAAAAACTTACATAAAACAAGCACTTATTAATAAACAACGCAAACAACAAATCGTCATTAAATTCTTCGCATTACCACACCTTTTATAATGTCTCAATAATTCATGGAAGTTACTAGAAGAAGTCAGAATCTCGGCTCATAATAAAGTTATCTTCATAATTCTTGCATTGACAAAATCATTCGTTTAAATCGTCAAATTTATCACCATGTCCCCGCATGGTTACCAGTTTTGTCGCCAAAGCTTGAGTTCATTCACTTCTCATCAACTTAAAATCCATCAAGAATATCTGTTCTTCCTTAATATAAGACTGTTTGCGCAAATAAGCAATTTTGACAACATTAATGGTGATTGATGAAAAAATGAGAGGTACAGTGGCGAAGTATATCCAAGCAAACCATATTGTTTATAATGCCATCTATAAAGATTAAATTTCCTACCCCGGAACAAGCCATGCAACCTCAAATCATGATGGAGTCACCATCATGTTTAACGGTAGGACGTAAATTTTTTGGATCTAAAGCAGTATTAAGCTTTCTCCATACAGTACGATGGCTGTCACTGCCATAAATGTCGAGTTTTCTTTCATTACTAAATATAGCTTTCTTCTAAAGGTTATCGGTCTTCAATTGATGAATTTTTGCAAACTTCAAATGCTTTTTCTGAATTTGCAAACTAATGAACGGTTTCTCTCTAACAATGTGACTTTTATATCCAGCTTGTCTAATGGCATTTCACACAGTTTCAGCACATACACTTCTGCCTATGATTTGAAAAGTTTCTGTTACAAGTTGGATGAACCATATCGCAGCAGCAATCTAAAGGAAAGTGTTATAAATTTGGGTTTAGATGGAAATTCCATGTTCCAGCAGGACAACGACACCAAACAGAATGCACGTAACGTCAAAATATGGTGTCTTTTTCATTTTAAAAGTAGTTACACACACCATCACAGTACCCTGACATCAATGCCATTGAACATTCGTGGGATATACTTGAAGCAGTGGTCCAAAACCCCCAAATTATTAACAAAACCCATTTAAAACAAGTGGTGCAAGAAGAATGGGGTAAAATATCTTCAGATACCACCAAAAATGGATCGAATCGCTACCATGACGTTTAGAGGTCATTATAAGAGCCAAAAGACATGCAACTTAATAGTGACACTTTGTTTCTATGTGTGAAATTGCAAAATTTCATTGGTGTATTCTCATTTTTTTAGGCAACATTTAGCGTATGTTTATTTAAAATGTTTCTGAAACTTTTCAATTTAGAAGTTTTTTGTTGATTTTTCTTTATTTTTACTCTAAGGTAAACCATTTGTTATGTGTAAAAATAAAAGCATGTTTGCTCTTCCCGGTAATGTGTTATTTATATTGAAAGTCGGATTTATCAAGTAAAAGTAACGTGTACTCTCAATTTTCTGAGCCACTGTATTTAGAGGTTTGAAAAAGATTTCTTCGAACATTATTTTGTTTTAAATTTTTTTTTTAATCATGTGAGAACATGATATTGTTTTCGCTTGAGATTTTTGGAGCCTCAAAATGTGAAAGCAACAAATTGGCTATTAATCCCTTTTTTTTTATTTTGGAGTCTGCTTCACACTATAGCTTTTGAAATATCTATCGTCTGCTAATGTACTTTTATTTTGGAGTCGGCTTTCACAGTATAGTTTTTCCATTATTTATCTTCTGCTAATGTAGTATTTCACTTCGTAATCACAGTGTTATTGCCTAAATCGCGCAAGGAGTTTTAAAAATAAACCAAACAAGTTAAAATAGTGCTTGTTTAATCGATAAAGATTGTTGTTTCAGGGATAATTTCAGCTAATTAAAATCAGGTTATTAGAAAAAATATTGCAGAAGGTTGTCACATTTGGCGATTTATCGCCAACTAAAGTTACAACTTAATTTCCAAATTATACATTCTCTGAATTCTTACGAATTGTCTTAATAAATTTAAGACGTTAACCAGTTTAAACCGGTTTGAAACAATCATGAGATCAGATATCGCACGCGTCAATATTTAGAAAAACGATGGTTTTTTTTCAATTCCTACTATTAGTTCACACTCTCGCTATATATATATATATTGTTCAAATTTTCATTCTTTAATAAAATACTTTTTATTCATCCACTGAAGTTCAACTACATTTTTTAAAACTTGTAGTGGACAACACTTGCTGTTAATACATTTTTTCAAATATTAATTAATTAATTAAATTTGTCCAGTAATTTCTATTTGGTCGCGAAATGTTCACCAAGCTCTGAGATTACTGACACGAAACCCGATCATAAATAATATAAGAAAATAATTTCCACAGTTTTGTTTGCAAATTATATTTTGAGCATGGTTTTGATTAATAATGCGGTTAATAAGAATTTCCATAAAACTTTTCTGCATAAAAATGTTGTTGAATAAAATTTATAAATTAGTGAATTAAAGTTTTTTACCTTCTATTAATCATTCGTATATATTAATAAATTAATCATAAACAATAAAGGTATTTTTTAATGTGCACATTTCATCGATGATATTTATTTGAAAGAGAAAGAGAAATTTCTGAATTATTTCCATTTTCCGAGAAGATTCTATTTTGTTTTTAACAACAACAAAAGGTTAAAAAATGAATTAATAAAAAATACGAATTCGACAGTGATTTTAAAGTTTTATTATATTTCATAAGATTATTTAATTTTGATAATTTAAAAAAGTATGTGCATACTTCAAGGATGTGCATATTGAATTGATATGACATTTTCAATGTGTTAATTTTACCCATGTGTATAAAAAATGCATTAGATTTTATTTTTTTGCGAAATACATTTTTCTATACTTTTCACAGTCTCCATGTTTTCATTCTAATTATTTTCATTCCCTATTTACACTTCTTGCAACTACACATTTAATCAATTATTTTGATTAAAATTATTTTCCAAGTTTACTGTTCAGTTTTCTAAAAAAATCAACCAACTTTTCGAAATTGCTTGAAATAATGCTACCAATCCAAGGACAAAAATAATTTGCCCCTATCTATTCGGTAACACAAACTTGTCATCATTAGTAATAAAAATTACTCATTTTGAAAAGAATACTTTCAATATCAGGAAATCGAATAGCCATTCTGTTTACTTCATTAGAGTTACTAATACATCTACTGCAAATCTATTTCTTTTTCGTAACTAATAAGACTTACTTTCCTATGCAGAACAGTAATGGATATTATTTTCGATAATGAAGTTAATCTTGATGAACATGTATTTTCTTACTAACTATTATACTCGAAGAAAATAAGATTTTTCTGTATAGGAATGTACGCTAATGTTATATATAGATAACAGAAAATCGGATTTTCATAAGGTAATCGTAGGATTGCTGATTTCCAATATAAGACTTGATTACGACTACCTAATACGATCATCCTCTAAAAGAGCAGCAATACTCTTAATATTATATGTAGTACAAAATAATCCTAACTCTTTATGAAAATATTACTTGTTATATTTAAATCCATAAATACATTTTAGAAAATTAAGTAAATCTGCTTTTTTGCATAGTTCCCTTCTTTATTTATGTACTAAATTATGAGGAATCATCATTTGAATACAATATATTGATATTTAAATCAATAAATATATTTCTGAAAAATACGGCTATATTGTTCCAAGGATAATGGTATTTATGTTTAGTAAAATATTGTATTGCACTTTAACATTAAAAAAAAGTCCCAGTTTTTTACTTACTTAGATAATACTTAACCTTACTAAGCTATAAGAATTTGAATATCATCATTTCAGAACGTTCATTGGCTATCTCAAGTAAGATAAGGCAATAAACGAACTACAGTTTTTGAATCATTTCATTGATTGAGTTAAAATGATGAAATTCAAATATTCATAAAAAACTAGTTTTGATTTCATAAGAGGGATATTTTTTTCTTTAAAAGTATTAATTTTGAAGAATATTTTAAAAAATACGACTCATCAAACGGAGGATAATGTAAAAATTTTCATTTTTTTAAATATTTTCTTCAGTTTATTTAGTGATTGACAAAATATAAAATATACTTCTTTTCATCATTTAAAGTATTTTATCATATGAAACTCTATGTCTACTTTAAATGGTTTAGATATTTGTTTAAAAAAATTATTACAATAGACAGTCTATATATTGTCACAAATTTGTTATATTATTTTCCTGAGTAATAAATCTACTGGCAAGGAAAATGGTTTTACAGATATTGTAATGGCTGCTGAATGGATACCGGATCAGTGATCCTCCGGCCTTGGCGACGAATTTGTCGACAGGAACGAAAACCTCTGAAAGTACCCAAATTTGGACAATATGTCAATTAGGAGAGAAGATACAGTATCCTTCTAGAATTTTATTTGTCCCCATCACTGAAACTGTAAAACACAACCTACAGATATATATATTGATAAAATTTCGTACACAATTTAAGCTCCTAAACAGTCGATTCCTATTAAATTTGAACCACTTCCGTTTAACGGTTGACCTTCTGGCTGTCTGTATTTTAAACGTAATAATTCATAAACACAATGATTCTCGTTAATGAATTTCGGTAGGTTATCTTGTGACTACAACTTTACTTTATCAGAGTATATAGTTTATCATTAGTATACACCTTTATCAAAGAATATACGAGAAAATTTCGGGGAGACCACTTCTTCTGGTTTTATAAATTTATTTTGTACCGTAAAGTGGCATTGATATATTGTACATTGGATGTAACCCTTCATATATTTTTTCTAATAATCAATGTATACCCATTAAACTGACAGAGAGCTCTAAAGTTCTGATTCGGGAGTAAATCGTTATGAAAAGGAAAAGTAACCCCTCCTACTTTGTGCCAAATATTTCATCAAGAACAAGACTCAAAACTTCTAATCTCACATGCAGCATAATTGAATCAAAATTTGTAATTCTTAAATCAAAATGGTAAAACTGCTAGCAGTTCTTGGAGATTTTCTAGTACGCTAGAATTCATTATATGTACAGAAGAAGTTTAAAAAATTTAAGTCGTTTCTGTTACCATTTTACTATCATAGAGTGATCTTTCCCTATAAGAATAAAATGCTCATAACAGTTTCAAGGCATTTTACAGAATTAAAAATATCAAACAATATCGAGGAAATAGAATGGAATAATTTGTTCTAATACTGTAAATAATATGGGTTGTGAGAATTATTGTGTTAGAATTGTGTTGTGTACAGAATTTATAATATAGAGGAAATAGAGTGGAATAATTTGTGCTTATACTGTAAATAACATGGGTTGTGAAAATTATTGTGTTAGAATTATGTTGTGTACAGAATTTATAATATCGAGGAAATAGAGTGGAATAACTTGTGTTAATACTGTAAATAACATAGGTTGTGAAGATTATTTAAAAACAAGTAAGGTATGAAGACAAGATTAATTTTGAAACAGGAGGCAAAATTATATTGTGTAGTAAGAATAATTCTTAATATCGACAACTTAATTTTGAACGATTCAACTAATCAAGTATATGTTATTTTTATTAAAAATTAAGGAATATATATTTTTACGGTTTTGATTAATTAATTATAATCAGAAAAGTGTTTGAAAGCTCCATTGAAATAACTCATCAATGTTCTTTTTCTAATATCGTTATGAAATCGTTTATTGAAATCTTTTTGTTTTAGTAAATGAACGCGATCAAGGAAACTATTTCCCATGATCCATCACTCAAAGTTAGATTTTCATCTGATTTAAAGAGGATGACTACGTTGAAAATTCGATTTTTTTTGTGAAATTATGAAATCTCTTTTACTTAATATCCTTACTATTTAAATAAGTGTCTTTATCAAACCTTTAGAATTTTGTTTCTTTTTTGGGGGGGGGGGAAGTTATACTGATTTGTGTATTTACATTTACATCGTTTCAATGCTATTTATTTCTTTAAATGTTATTTTCTCAAATTCTTATTTTTAATGGAATTTTCTAACTTAAAACTCACAAATTAAATTCTAATACATATATTTTTTTTGCTCAAATTTCGTGTATGACAATTTTTTAATATGTTCTGTAGTTCCAGAACTACAGAATATGAATATATTCATTTGGAAATATTTTATTGTTGTTTTGTATTTAACAATGTGAAAAAGAAATTGAAAATTTCATGTTATTTACCAGTCGGAGCCAATATTTAAGGAATTTATAGAACTGCAGCTCATTTTTTTAGTTTAGGATTTATGAATATATTTTTAAGCTATCTGCAAAATTTTAAGCAAATCATTTGACAAACCTTTAAACTAGAAGATTTTTTTTGTTTTATACTTTCTTTGAGCCCCTCCCCCAACTCAAAAAAAACCCCTCTTGTCTTCAATTTCTCAAAACTTTTGTCAACTTAACTAGTATATTTTTGTTTCATAGATGTTTTTCCAATCTTTTTTTTATCTAAAATATCAAAAATATAACTATTTCACAGCTTTTATCAAAATATTCATCCCAAATGTAGTCACATATATTAACGCCATAGCCTAACCGCTATGATATTTTAGAACTAAAAACTAATAATTAAAGATCAGTATTTCTTAAAAAAGTTTCTCAAAATTCCAATGAAATAACGTGAAAAAACTTTTCTAAACTAAAATCATTGTAAAACCGATCAGTGAAATCTTATGCATTATTCAATAAACCGAACAGGGGAGCTATTTCCCATAATTCCTTAAATTAAAGGCTTCAAGTTAATATGTTTCAACACTAGAGGCTAACTAACCACTATGTTATTTGAGATCTAAAAACTAATCATTAAGGATCAGTATTTTTTTTTTAATTTTTGAAAATTCCAATGAAATGCCAAGAAAACACTTTTTCTAACTAAAATCAATGTAAACCCGATTATTTAAATCTTATGTATTATTCAATAAAACGAACAAGGAAGCTGTTTCTTATAATCCCATTAAATTAAAGATTTCAGACAAACACTATGACGCCATTGTCGAACCCTCATGCCACTTGAGGACTATAAACTAAATCATTGTTGAGTTATTTCGGAATGGTAGTTTCTTTAAATCGAAATCCAATTTAACGGTAACTGAACAACTTGTGAGAAAAATTGCTGTTTGAGTATTTGCTTGTTGATATTTGTGATGAAGTATTATAGAAATGTTTCGCAGCGATCTGAAGATATTGAGAGATGGGATCTTCTATTTTATTTATATGTTTTTGTCAACAAAATTTTAATACTTCTGACTTTTATGTAAGAACTTCAAGTGATGCTGCATTAGCACAGAAGTTCTGAAGAATTCTGTTTCTCTAGAAGTGTAAACTAAGTCGATTAATAATTGCTGAAAGTAAGTAAAAGAAATTGCTGAAAACAAATTTGAAATAATGTTATTACTAAATATATAAGACCAAAGGAATATTTGAAGATTAAAAGTAAGTACTGTTAAGAAATTTCTATTGTAATATCGAGGATAATAGAATTTTAACTGCGAGAAAGTCTAATGTCTGCAGAATTGGAAAATATATATCGTGTAAGATATGATTCCTGATGTTTAGTGCAATTGCTTTGTAGATAAATTTCTTATTGTTATTAGAATTTCTCACAAAAATAATATCCAGTATTTTCCAATGTCATTTATGTGTTAGAATTTCGTCAGAATAATTCCGATGAAATTCTAAAAATATTAGAATTTTATTAGAATAGTTTTGACGAAATTCTAACAAAATTAGAATTTTATCTGAATAATTTTGATGAAATTAAATTCTGATTTGATAAGGATTTCATTCTGATTCTTACAAATCAGTGTTAGAATCTGTCTTAAAAAAGTGCCTTAAAAAAACTTGAAGAATTTTTTATGCTT
This sequence comes from Argiope aurantia, assembly GCA_026543865.1. Classification (NCBI taxonomy): domain Eukaryota; kingdom Metazoa; phylum Arthropoda; class Arachnida; order Araneae; family Araneidae; genus Argiope; species Argiope aurantia. The sequence goes on from JAPMOR010077837.1 coordinate 378,963, forward strand.
ACGTTGTTTACACAAGCCAATATAGTAGGCTATTCGTTTGCTGATCTAATTACGCTGATACATTATGTTAAAATAACCATCAAAATAAGCAATGTTTTGCCTTATTTAAAGCATTCACGGACAGTATGGTTTTAGTTGTCAAATGTTTATCACGTTCATAAATACAAATGACGGCTATAGCCGCCAATGCAAAAAATTACAAAAATATGTTTTGTTGGCTGTCACACTGCTTAAAATATTGCTTTATAAATATTTTGAAAGAAATTCCGCTTTAACGCAAAAGATAAATATATTGTATTGCTAACTCTACTCAAATTTTATAACTGTCAGTTAAGGCGTTACGAAAAACATTATCAAAATCCAGTTTGAGTTCATAATAAATTTATTATAGGGGAGATGCAAATTTATTAAACATTTGTCAACAGAACTATGTATATAGAGTATGGTTTTATGGCACTAAGGAATAATACGTTTATTTCATGCATTCTTTTGTGACAAATGCTTTTAAAAAGCGAAATATTTTTATGATTTGTATAGAGTAAGGAATATATATTTTTGGAAAAGATTTCGATGCCTTTCTTTGGAGTATAAAAGGTGACAAGTTTGTGCCTCGTATATTAGAATATACTTTATATATAGTGAGTATTGAGCTATACATATATATTACAGTTTACTATACTACTAGCTTTAAATCAAAACTGTAAGATAAAATGAATACAACAAAGATTTCCATTGATTGTAGAAAACTAGAGATTTTTTTATTGAGATTAATGTGTTTTTAATGATGTTATAGATTCACGAGTAATCAACTCTTTCTGATTGTATATGTATCAAAGAGAATAATTTGTCATCTCATTTTCGAAGCGGTATGCATTTTAAGATATTAGAATGATTTGTAATTTTTAAAGAAAACGTTTAAGGTATTTATTTCATATTAATAGCAATAAATGAAAGAGATTTATTACATGTTGTGATAGTAAGAACATATCACTTTTCCAGGGAATTTTATCTTAACTTAGCTACAAAATAGAAAACACAATTTTTTCATTCATCATTTTAGTTTTCCAACATTGAAAGTTCCGATACTGAATTTGATGATATGTTACTTATAAAAAATATTTAATTACCGACTTTCAGGATTATAAAATTAATCATTAAAGAAGAATTACATAAATGATTTTATTTGGTAATTAAGTGATATCCTCCCCCCCCCCCAAAAAAAACCCTTTCATATCTACTATTTTAATTTAAAATCTTATTGTAAGATATTTGTTAATCTGGTAATTTAAGGTTCGAAATTTTTAAAAATTATAATGGATATATCAATTAAACCAAACGATTTTTAAAGACCTTCGATGGTTCTGAATTTGTTAATCTATACTTATAATAAAGCTCAATCTGTGTGTGTGTGTGTTGGTGCTCTACAGGCCAGACCATTCAACCTACAGCTACAAAATTTGGCACGTGCATACCTTGGAGACCGAGAATGTGCACTTGGGAGTTATTTTTTCGAATTTTTATTTATTTATAAATTAAGCGAAATTTTGGCGTGTTTCTGCTATAACTTCCGAAAATACTATCGCACAAAAAAGATTTTTACATGAAGTTAAAAATCAAAAATTTATCTTTTAAATGATACCAATGTTTTAACCTTAAATTTAAATTTCTATTTTTAATGAATTTTTAAATAGACATTTTAACTATATTTTTCAACAATTTTTTCGTACAAAATAAAAATAAAATTTAAGCTGCACGAGCACGTTTCGCATTCAGGGGGAAAAATTAGCTTTTTTCAAAGTGTTGCCATCACATTGATTAAAGCTCCAATTAAAAATAAATTAAATCTTTTTGGAAAAGAAATCTGCAAAAATATAATTTTCGGTACGTGTCTGTAGGAAATGAAACAAATATGAAATATTATTTTTATAAAAAATAAATTCAAGAAAAATTATTTTATGATCTTTTACACACTCTATATTATTATTCCAATTAATCAGTTTTATTTTAAGGCAAGTTTTGTTTAATATGAACAGGATATCCATTCAAATCAGGGCTGCACAGCTAATTTGTAAACCTTTAGTAAGACACAGATCTGCTAAAATGGTCTAAATGGAAAATGATTATATTTTATGTAACTTGATTCAATAAATGCTCTAATAAATAACGAATTTTTGATTTTACATAAAGGTTCTGCTGTGGAAATCACGATTAACAAAATATTCTTGAAACACTAGTATTTTAAATAAAAAGAGTTAATTTCCAATCAACTAAATCAATCACTTAAACTGACTGATTTATGAAAATTTGAATATCACTTCTCAATAAAAAAAAGATAATTTTAGATTTTTCATCGATTGTTTCAAAGAAAATACGCCAATTAGTGAGCAGATTTCTCAAGATTAATTGGCCTAAGATTATGAAAATGTTGAATTTTTCTAAATTTTTAACATTCAAAACTTTATAAATAAATCTTAGTTGATCGTGGAAAATAGAAACATTCATTTATTTAAAGTTTGGTGTGTCCAGAATACTTCTCAGAATATGATACCTTACTGCGTTAAATTTAGACTTCGTAATTTTTGAAATATATTTATTGGTCGGAACAAAATATTATTATTGATTTCATTTCAATCCTTTTGAAGGCAAAACTAAAAACTGAGTTTTATGCTGAATCTGAGAAATTTTTGTTGAATTATTCTTTGAGATATTACATAAATTATGAAAAATATTTTGTAGTTCACATAAGACTTAAATACCGAGCGATTCTGTTTGCAATACTCATATTCAATAATAATAATAATAAATAAATAACAATAAAGGTGATAAATGATAAATAATATAAAACGCTTGGTTTTATTAAAAAATATCTTTATATTAATTGCAATGTCATCATTTCCACTTTAAATTAAAGTTGAAGTTTTACCGGAAATGACAACAAATTAGCAAAATATATATAGTAAATTGAACGAAACGATCTAAACAACAGTATAAGTTTGGTATGACTATCAAAATTTGAAGATTAAAAATGTTTTCTTTGAGAATCTATTAAGAGACTAGTTATTTAAAATATTTAATTGAAAATTGTAACGAGCGGTAATACTGGCGAACCGGCAGGTCGCCAAAGGCGGCTAGTACTTAATAATATAATTCCTTCAAAATTTGTTTTGAATGCTGACATATAAGTAAGAAATTAATGAACGGTTTGAGTAATGATTTGAAATTTTATAAATCAAAAATGTAAAATTAAACCAAATAAAAAAATATTAGTTATTTGCTTTTAAACTTTTCTTTTAGTATTCTTTCAGAATTCAGCTGATGTGTACATCTTTATATGAATTCCTTAATTCCTTTAAAAAAAAACTTTGTACAAAATGTATTTAGAAAATGAGATAACAAGATAAAAAATATATCATGAAATCTTATCGGTTATTAGAAATGAAATATATGTAAATTTCCAATATTCCAATACATATATTTCAACTATTTATTAAATTTAAAAAGATGCTAAAAAGTGAAAAAGAAATGCACGGAAATAATGTTGGAAGATAAAAGTCTGAATTTTAAGATGATATGGAAATATATTTAATGACATAATTTGCTCCGGATATACAGATGAAAAAATATCAATTATGATTAAATTTCTTTTAAATTGAATATTTTATTAAGTTATAAACTTTGAAAAACTGGCAGTATTTTGCCTCTTATACATTATATTATGTGGAAGATACGTATATATATAAATAATTACAATGACTTTTATTCATATTAAAATAAAATCGATTATTATTAATCATGTAATGAAATATTGTAAAAAACGAAGATAAATTTAAAGAGATGTATTTAGGAGGAATTATTTTCCATCCGAAAATGTAGATCTATCAGATATCAAAGGGTCGTATGTAGATCATTTGCAAATTGGATACGTAACTCATGATTTATTCCTTAATTAAAGTTAAGCTTGCAGCCAGCTGATTAAAATCTAATTTCTATAGAATGTGATGGTGTTTTTATGATTCGAATAATTAAGATATTGAAATATTACTCGAAATTTTTTACAGCTAGAAGGTAAGTAAATGTTAAGGGTCCTATTTATAGGAAGGTATATTTTTATTTCCGTAGCTAATCCTAGGCCAATGCATTATTATTTTTTCTTTGCCAAATTTTCAGAATGTTTTCCAAATTCTTGCGCAGTTTTTAACCTGCGTATGCAGCATGTAATCCAGATTTTGAAAACAAATATTTTTTTAATTGATTTTTTATTACTGATGTGTTATTCGATATAATGGAAGTCGAAATCATCTTTATTTTCTGATTTCTTACAACATTTTGAGCCTTTTTTATATTTACCCATTTTAAGTCTGTTTTTATAGAATATAATTATTTATAAACATATATTTTACATCGATATTTTACCAATATTTTTTATCTTTCTAAAAAAATTGAAATTAATTCACGAATTTTTTCATGAATTTTACTTTACAGCTTTGTAATTTAGAAGAAAAGAAAAATTAAAGCAATTTAAAAGAAAATTACTCAAAATCTAAGCTTTAAATTGAATTCACTGATAATCAGTTAATAGTTCATATTAGTATTTTATGAAATTTTAATTCATTTAAATCTTTATTTTTCAGGTTGGATATCTATTATCTTTTGAAGTATGTCGCTGCATCGAATAAAACTTTTGATTGCAATTTAGATCAATTTTATAAAGTCGTGGCTGTATTCTTAACCATTTTCAACATGCTTCATCAATTCCAAGTTTTGGACGTTTCTGGTAAATGTAAGTAAATTTCTTACATTCTCTTTCTTGAAAAAGCATTTTGCGTAACAAAAAATTAGTTTGGAATAATACTAAAATTAATAATTTTATAATTACATTAATCTTTAAAGTCTATACTGGTGTGTTCAAAATATCCTAGATTGCAGAAGTTAGCATGCATGAAAATAAAATATGTTGCATAGATTAAAAGGTCAGATATAATTTTATATTAAATAAGTGTGAAGAGGACATTGTATCCAAAAATAAAAATGTAGATCATGTTGAATATATTTGAAAAATTTTTGTATTAAATCTTTTTATTATTTCAAATTATATCATTACAAACTATTTCATTAACAGAGATAAAATATTAGCTATTTACTTTGAAATATACAAATGGATAAAGTATAATTTTGCTGCAGTTCAACTCCAATCTAATTGAAGTGGACATTTATCCAACCAGTCAAATGATATGGAAAATACAGCATGTAAAAAGACTATAAATTAAAATAGCTTGGAAATTTTGATATTTAAAAAAATTAGTTATAAAAGTATAGCATTAACTTAAGACACAAATCTTTCTGGCATATTTAAATATCTGCGAAATCCTTCTGCAGATATAAATTAGTGTTTCCGAAAAAGATCTTAATAGAGTCAATTAACAAATTAATGAATTAAAATACTTTTATAGATGTAAACAGTTGTTGAAAAAAATGCTAATCATTTTATGAAGTTATTTGTGGAATATTTCGTAAACTGCTTATGACATAGTACGATCTGGAATCGTTTGGAATATTGTATTTTGATCGTTTGTCTGAAATTTTATTAATAAATAATTAAATATATTTCTGCAACCAGTGCTCACATGTTAACTAAAATAAAAAAAAGGTAAAATTTTCAGTTTTACATCTGATCCTTCATTTACGCGAATTCGAAATTATTTATTTTCATCGGTTTGCTCTATTTTCATTTCTTTAATTGCATACCTGTTGTTATTATAGGTTTTAATAGTATTATTATATTATAGAATAATATAGAAATACAACAATTCATTTCTCATTTTAGACAGGGTTTTTTTGTCTATTTGAAAGTTATCGATACTACTTTTTTCATCTTCGAATTTATTTAATTTCCTAATTAGATGATACGTCATATTGGGGACATTCATTGCGATTATAATCCCTATAATAATATAAAGGATATTTGGGTTTGATTTTTGCATTTTAAGTGCCGTAATATTTTCGCAGATTTAAATACTAAAAATGCAATAATTCGATGCACGTCACAGACAAGTCATTATAGCGCAAGATATTAACATTGATACTTGCATGATTATTTATTAATAAAATTGTGGAAAAGTTTTTGTACATGGGCGAGTATCAACTTATGTTTGCGTAAAATTACAGGGTAATATAATAATAGCAATTGGATTCATTAAAAAAATATTTGCACTTATTTTCTAACTATTGATTGAATTATAAGCATAAATATATACTTCATGATTTGATATTACTAAAAATGTTAAGAAATTTTTTTTTATATAGGTCACAAAATATTTCTATATTAGAAAAATTTCCCATAGAATTTTCTCTTTATTTCAATGGAAATTTTTCGATATATCCTTCATTCTATCTTTGCATCAAATTATAAGACAACGAAAATATAAGAATCCAATTCATAATAAAAATATTTGTATTTTCCCTCAATTATTTCTATGATTATCACGATTGATATATACTATTTGCATTATTTATTATCGAATATAGGTTAAACATTTTTTTATATTAATGACCATCAACTTCTTTTAACTTCAGATAACATGGCATTATAAACACAACTATTCGATTAATTTTACAAATATTTGTACCTATTTCCAAACTATTGATGCTGCAATTAAAATTGGTGAATATTATCTGCACTATTTTTCATTATACAATTTCAGAGATATTTTTCTCGATGAACGGTCATCGTCCTATCTTTTCATCAATTGCAAGACAACATGAATCATCTTAAAAATATTTGTATATTTTTCCAAATTTATGATATTACTGTCACTAAGATGAATACTATTTCATGATTTATCATTAATAAAAAAGGAGGATAAGTTTTTGCCTATATGGGGTGATCATCAACTGCTTTTATCTTCAGATTGCCCACGATTATAAATATAATAATTCGATTAATTTAAAAAAATATTTCAACTATTCCAAACTATTTATACTGCAGTTAACATTGATGAATGTTATTCCACAACTTTTTTAAATAGAAATTGGGGTGATATTTTTCTACATGGGCAGTCATCATCATATCTTCCCGTTAAATTATAACAAATAACAAATATTATACTTCGATTCCTTTTACGAATTTTTATATATTTCCAAATTATTGATTTTATTGTTACTATTGACTAATAATACATACATGGCTTTTATTGTAAAATAGAGGAGACATTTTTCTAAATGGGTAAACATCAAACTATACACTAATTTTGCAAATCATACTATTCGATCCACGGTTACCAAATTTGTTTCAAATATATCTTGTTAGGTCGGAATCGGATTGATTTTTTAAAATAAAATTATGAAAATTTTAATTACAAATTAAGTTTTATGTTGCCGTTGTTTTCGTTATAATTTTCGAAAATATTACTTCTGAAAAATAAATTATACATTGTTTCAAAATTTCATAAAATGTCTTTTTCATTATATCAATTTAAGTCACTGCAATATAATATTTTTTAATAATATTTTTTTTGCCTTTTTCTAACAATAGATCATATTGTTTTCTTGAAATTCGAGCCCCTTTCATTGTTTTATCAAGTATTTAATTGCGCGATTTTCGTCAATTGTTGAAAGCTAAAGAATGGGTAGTTTATAAGAATCCCATTGTTGAAAGCTTAATACCAGTGTGTGGTGGTATGTAGATTATTATCTGTGCAGGAAGCAACAGGACGAATGTTGTTGGAAACATTTCTTTAATAATCACATTCACACACTTAAAACAAACACAATGACAAGACATTCACGCTCGCGGCTTTTCATTTCAGCTTCACATCTCCTTCTCATTGCAATCGCAATGCATTATGGGATGAGATATGGGATGGCCTAATCAAGTATCGCCATCTAGTATCCAAAAGAGAAGATAAGTGTAATGCAACTGCTACAAGTGTAGTTTATAAGACAGAAATTGTAAATTGAAATTGCAGTATCTTAAAATTCGGATGATAGCTGAACCAAGCATTTAAATTTTTAAAAGCTCTATGATATCATCAAAGTTTTGCCCATTACAAAAGTTTATGCACACAATGAAAACATAACATATGTATGACAATTAAAATCACATGACGCTAGTATCTGATAATTTGGCGAAATCTTGGTCATGAAAATATATCTAAACAATCTGATTGGAATTTAATATAATCAATATCCTCATCGAAACAGTTGGTCATCAAAGGAGTTTAATTTCATATATCGATTTTAAAAATTGCATCTTTCGATAATCAAAGATCAATACTTTAGGAGTGGGTTAACTAATGGAAATTACTGTTCCACTAAAGTATGACATCTTTTGCGCTTTATATCTTCAGTCATTTTTCAGTCGATTCTATTTATTTAAACTCAATGCCTTATTGGAATCTGAAGTGGATGCATTCATCTTTACTAGTTACTTTTTTCCAATTTTATTTTTGTATTTTTAATTATAAATTATGCTGTCGTTGTAAGGCATAAATCAATTTTATTTATTTATATGACAAAATCTTATAAGAACAAATAGTATTTTTCGATAAATGTAAAAACTATAAAGTATAAAAATGTTAAAATACAGATTGTCGGCATCGGACAAGAGAAATTGATAGATAAAATGACCGGAATTTAGAGAAAAATTGCTTTAAGTATTGCACGCTTTTGTATACTTAAGTATTTAAGTATACAAATACGTATACTTAAGTATACAAGTACTTACGTATACTAATAAGTATATATTTAAGTATACAAATATAAATTAAGTATTTTTGTATAGCTTTTGTATTCTTAAGTATTTAAGTATACAAATACGTATACTTAAGTATGCGAATACTTACGTATACTTAAGTCTATATTTAAGTATACAAATACAAATTAAGCACTTTTGTATAGCTTTTGTATACTTACGTATACTTAAGGCTATAATTAAGTATATAAATACAAATTAAATTTTGTATACTTAATTATACAAAAGCGTGTTTGAAAAAAAAAGTTTTATAACCAACAAGCATTCATTCAAACTTATCTCGGGTAATAACATAGAATACAACCAAAATGAATTAATATAGATAGAATAAGTTTTAAAAAAATACTCTTTTAGGAATTTTTAAAAAATATATTCAAGCCATGAGTAGAATATATTAAGTAGAATTCAGCTCCATTCTAAAAAAAAGCATTTTTTAAAACAATTGCATCGAATACAAATTCTTGTCTTCAAAGAAAAAAACTTAACAACTATACATAAAGGAAACAATATTTGCTTTCACAATTATTCATCACCGTAATTACCCTTTGGCAAAAATGTAACAATCATTACTCTATCAGGTGAAATATTCTTTCGGTCTGCTTACAGATCGTTCACTTTTGCACGCAAAGGAGCCATTAATACATACTACGGTACACTCTAACGAAATAAATATGCAAGAAGTACTTTCAGATTTAAATAAACACACGCGACAATCTAATGAAGATTAATGACTGACATAAGAGGTAATTCCATCAGATTTATACAGTCACGTATACGTTTCGTTATGGAACGAAAAAAAATAATAGTATACACAAAAAGTAATTCTGTTGCATTTAGATAAGACATATAAGCAAAATACAATTGATTAGCGAATTATTTAAGATAATAGACATAAAATAGTAATTACATCGGATTTAAATATTTACAGTGTCGGGTGTAGATAGCTGCTATTTATTGATAGCTACAGAATGAGTCTTAGTAATTACTACTCATAAATTGCTCGTTACTTATATAGTTTATATAAGTAACGAGTTATATAGTTAAAAATTTAAATAACCTTAGCTGCAGAAATGTACATCAACATGAATGTTAACCAAGCGACTCCTTCTCTCACTTCTTCAGTCATATGAAGTGCACTGAAGATAAAAATCTGAGAACTCGTCAGATTCATAGGATTGCATAAGTTCTAATGTTGACATGTCAATGAGAGGAGAGAATAACACTTTTATTACAAAGTATGAGAAAAAGTAGGGAGAGACAGTTTTCGTTGAGTTATATTAATTATTCTTTTTATTTTGTAGATATTCTTATGTTGTAAAAGTTATAACTATTTACTTTCAGTGCAATTGTTTTGAATAATCCAATTTGTTTCAATCTTGAAAAGTTGTGTAGGAAATTCATTTCTTGAAATTCATCGTAGTTTTATTTCCTTATAGAAGCGATTTCAGAGCTTCAGCGTTTTAATTTTTTATATATGCTAGTCTAAATTTCTCATAAAAGTTTTTTTTTTCTTTTAGTGTTCCTAACTGCATGCATTTGAAAATTTATTGCTGTTATTTATGTTCACAGGCGAAACAGGCGGTTGCGGCTTTCTAACGCAACATTAATTTTTGTTTTCCATCGTCAAATGAATTCCCTCCTCTAAAAGATTACTCTCCGTGTAAGCTCGTTAATAATCGTGTAGTAATTCTCTCGCTCCTTATGTCATTGTAGTTCTCAATGACGTAAATCTTAATGCTCTCAGCGCAACACATCTGGAGGTATAAAGAATGTTCCGGACTACTTAATTTTGCCCTTGAGATTTGACATCCGTAAGAAAGTTAGAAAACTATTCCTGATGGTTTTTGGGAAAATGTGCTTTTATGGGAGAACCAGTTTTGTTCGAGCATAAACAGAAGAATAAAAATCGAAAGCTAACGATTTTAAGAAAATAAATTTACTATAAACTCACGGAAATATGGCTTTTATCAAACCATATAGCTGTTAGATAAATGATTGTGATGGAATAGTAGAAGCACATTAAAAAAAAGTAGCAAAATTGAGTTTTATTTTAAAAATTATTATAACATACAAAATTATGCAGAAATTAACACCAAATATAATAAGTGCTTAAAAATATATTTTCAAATGCAAACAAAGCTTACAGGTTGAATCCCACCAAAAGTACTGTCCTATGCATAATAGTTTTGCGGAAATTGTCCGGTGGATGTAAGATGAGACTACCAATACGCTGGGTAATAGATAAAGACGATTTATTTCAGAAGATGAAGTAATGAAAGATAGTCAAAACAAAAGACAGTACATTCAGAAATAAACAGTACTTTAATAAAAAGTAAATCGTCATTTAAATAGAAACCTAGCGTAATAGTGGTCAGCGTAATGCAACTAGATAGATCACTCTACGATCAACGTTGTTAAAAAGTGAGAGCGTCAGTTTATATAGCCACTGCTACAAGTCATATAATTATTTTGGATTCTGGTTCTCTATTTCCTAATAGATATCTTAAAAAAATACTTCTATTTTACAGAACATTCATTTTTTGTTACCAAAATCGTTTCCAAATTTTCGGTAAGTTTATCGCCAAAATTGGGAGTCGTTGACGTCGCTTCCTTTAAAAATATTTGTAAATATATCTTCCTAACTATCACACTAATAACATAGGGAAACAATATTACATAATTGTGACATTATGAAATTAAGCTTTGGGCTTTCTATGTGACTTTCTGAAAACAATGGTACGCAATATTACTTCATGTATTTTTAATGTAATAAATGGTTGTGAATATAACATTTCTAGTCATTTTCAATGTGAAAGAAAAAGTCTTCTTTCAAACCGAATATTTCCTTTATTAACACACTGATTGTAAACCACAAAATAATTGGTTACAATTTTCTTCAGACTGTATTTAGGATGAACTTAATAAATTTGATTACTAACTTATATGATTTGAAAAAGTGTCACTATTCATTTGATTTTTAACTTTTTGAAAGAACAAAACTTCAGAATTTGGATCATAGAGCGCACGAAATTTTGCATTTGCCTTTTGAAATACACTGGTGTGCAAAACTTAAGCAACAGGTATGTTTTCTGCCATAACTTCACGAGAAATCATCTGAGAGACATGAAATTCAGAAATGAGATACAGCATTTTGTTCTGAAAGAATGACGAAAGCATAGTTGCGCAGAAATGAATACAATGCATACAGTATGGAAGCAAACAAAAAAAGGCTTTATTGAACTCATAGTATCGTTACACATGATTGTCTGTCCAAGAGGAAGAACAGCAAGCAGATGTTCCTTAGTATGGGATATGCCCTCCCCTTACTGCAATGGTTGCTTCGCACCGTCTCCCCATACTCAGCACCAGATTGTTCAACAGTTCTTGAGGTAAGAGTGGTCATTCCTCAATCAGCATCTGTTTAAGTTGTCGGGTGTTCCCAGGAGGATGTAATCGTGCCGTAAGGCGTCTCCCCAAAGCATCCCACACATGTTCTATCGGATTTAAATCAGGGGAGCACGCCGGCCAACCCATTCGAGTGATATCTTCACTTTCCAGGAGCTCCTCAACAGCACGAGTCCTGTATGACCGTGCATTGTCATCCATAAAAACGAAATCTGATCCAATGGCACCTCGGAACAGACGCACATGGGGAAGGATTACCTCCTGACAATAGCGATCTCCAGTTACAGAACCTCTGTTGAAAACGTGAAGCTCAGTCCGACCGTTCATCATAATGCCTCCCCAGACGACAACTCCAGGACCACCGAAACGATCTCTTTCCGTGATGTTACTGGGATGAAACCGTGTCCCGATCTCTCACCAAATGAACTGGCGTTGGAAATCGCTTGTGGCACTAAAACGACTCTCATCTGTAAAGAGTACACAACTCCATTGATGAGATGTCCAGTGTTTGTGCTCCCTGTACCACTCCAAACGGTGCCGCCGGTGGGAAACTGTCATAGGGATGCAGCGTTCAGGACGGCGGGCGAATAGGCCACCTTTGTGAAGGCGTCTGGACACAGTAAAACGCGACACTTGTCGCCCCGTTGCTGCCCACAGTTGTTGAGCAATGGCGCTTGCTGACTGGTTTCGGGTTCTTTTCGTCTCCAGGACGATATGTCGGTCATCCACTGCAGTTGTTTTCCTGGGGCGGCCACCACCAACCTTTCTCACAGCTGTACCTGTGGTTTGGAAGGCTTTGCAAGCGCGCGAAACGACACTTTTGTTGATTCCGAACTCTTCAGCTACACTGGTCACATTACGCCCCTCCTCCAGCTTTCCGATCATTCTTCCACGTATGAAATCGTCCAGGTGATTTCTGCTAGCCATATTTCACGAATTAACTCACGTGCACTTGCAGCGAATGTCTTTAATTGCATCTCCGTCCTTCCTTTTATTGTAGTGTTGAGCTGCGCGCGCCTTCCGCACGTGTTTTGCGTACGCTCACGTCGCTTGTGACGTTTTGTTCCTGATATTTGCATACGCATGACCTTTCTCTTGAATTACGTGTTCATTGTACTGATCGCAAGAACTCCGTTTCTGCAATTTCATGGCTATCTGCTTAAAATTTGCATTGCTGCTTAAGTTTTGCACACCAGTGTATTTGCCTTTTGACATAGATGAATATTTAGTTTACGACATATTATCATCATACAATATTTTATCTGATTAGATAACTGAGAAAAATGTGTTTTTAAGGAGGTTAAATAATACTCAAAAGGCAAATAAATTTCGTTCACATTGATTAACACCACATATTTATTTTATTGAATTTTTTATTTATTAATTTTATTTATTTATGAACTTAGACTTTCACTTAAATTATTAAAATAAATTAATATTACTATTAAAATTATTATGTTATTGCTATTAAAATAAAGTAATGTAAAATTTTTAAAAAAATGAAATCTGCTATCGCAAATTTCTAGTTATCATGTGAGGACATTATTTGTTTAAACCACGTGGTATTAATCCAACGAAAAAACATCATGTTCTCACATTTCTCATATTTCACTATCACCAACCTTTTGAACAGCAATGGTTTTTGACCATCCCAAATCAATTGAGTAATAAAATTTCTCTCCAAGACGGAATTTTTTTCTTGAAAAACCTGTTCAAACCGTTTTGAAACAATCATGTGACTATCGTATTGTGCATGCGTCAATGTTAAAAAAAAAAAAAAAAAAAAAAAAACCCTGGTGGTTTTTCCTCATCTCAAAATCTTTCAAGGTACAAAGGTCGCTCAAGATCTCGAGGCCAGAAATACCTTTTTTACAAAAATCCGGGTATAACTGGTTTAGAATGATCACTTGACTATTGTAGTGCGCAATCGTCAACGTTTAAAAAAGCGTTGATTTTTTTTTTCATCTCAAAATCGTTTGAGCTTAAACTTTTTTTTGCCAGAAAAAATGAAAATAATATATATATATATATATATATATATATATATATATATATATATATATATACCTCACGATACCTTCCTTCGCTGTTTCGCGTTGATTCCCCTTTTCTTTTTTGTGCTTCATCGGGCGATAACTTCTTAAAAACATGCCCTTTATTTCTGCCTACGCATTTTGAGGTTTCAGAAACCCCAAATCAAAACAACATTATGCTCTCACAGGACAAAAATTAGGCAATCTGAAAAATCATTGATATTCATATATTTGAAATTTGGCGCTGTTAATTACATGAAGCATTTTGATTACTTTTGAAGAATATTCAGAAAAATGTATCGGGTATTTTTTATGAAATAAAAAAGATGTAGATAAATTTTGTTTTGATTAACTTAAATAATTTTTAAAATGGCTAGAATGGCTTTCATGATTAAGAAATATTTTTCACTTCTAAGTCTCTTTTGACGCAATTGCCCAGCTTCTATTTTTGGTAGGAAAAGTCTTCCGCTTACTAATTTCTATAAAATGAAAACATAATTGAATATCTGAAAAAGGGTGAAAAAATAAAACTTTGTTATAACTGGCTTTTTCATTTAAGATCTAGGTGAATAACTTGAAAAGCATTATATTAAAAGAACTTAATGAGGAAAGGGATGAAAAATTCTGCTATGATTTTTAACCAAAGTTTTATGTTTGTTGGAGAAGAATATTAAATCCTATTTATAAATATGAGAAGTTTCTTTGGAAGGATTAGATTTTGGCAACATTTATTTTTTAATTTCACGCAATAACTCAAAGCTGCCTGATATATGAAAATTATTTTTTCTACCTATGATTCTATCATTTTTCCAAAAAAAAAAAAAAAAAAAAAAAATATGCTTTTGTATTCTTTCCATGAAAATTACTTCAGTGCCAGACATTTATGTCTGGCAGACAAAGTCTGAATTTTTACTTTCTCCTACAATAAATATAGAGAAAATTTTGTTATAGTCAAAGAATTCGCATTCGAGTTTTTAACGGATTAATACATTTCACACCTTTCTTACTCTGAAAAATATATTTTTGGCATTATGTCTGTCACTAACTCAAAATCAATTTGAGCTACAAGGGTGAAATTTGGTAAATGGATTATAGGCTGAATCTGTAGATATCTATCAAATTTTGAGCAATATTCATTCAGAAGAAGTTCATCTGGATGTTTGAGTGCAATGGAACTCAGCAAAACTTAAAGATATAGATAGATAAAATTTAGTACTCAGAATTTCGCATCTAAAATGTAGATTCTTATCAAATTTAGTACTTAATCTGCCAAAGGGTTGACCGTCTATTGGTATGTACTTTCGCATGCATGCAAATTCAATAACTCATAAATAAATTGCTTAAATCAATGAAATCCACTATGCTATCTTATGAACATAACTGCAATGCAGTTTCAAATTTTGGTTTCTTTGGTTTGAAAAAAAAAATGACATCCAAAATACATATTCACGATAGGATTGGTAAAAGTGTGAAATTCAAGATATATGCTTCGTAACTATTGTTCACCAATACCATGTAAGGTTTTGCAGCTTTAACCAAGGTCCACAGTTTTAAGCGAAGAACGGTGATAAAGTCATTATTGGAAAATAGGAAAGAAAGTCTCGGGGAACTATTCTCTTTGGTTGTTTTAGTGCCAGAAGGTAAAATTCGAATCTTGAAGTTTCCAGTAGAGATTCTTATTTGATGACTGCTGATGCATTAAGGTTAGGGTAAAGCTACCTCTTACAGTAAAGATCGTTCAAAGATGTTTAGATAATTTTCATTTTTCGGCTAAAGTCGAAAAGCGTTTTGAATCACGAATAGTAGGTCAATCACCGCAATGATAATAATATTATTTGGTGAGATTACTCTAGCATCCGTGTTATAAACTGAAATAAATAGGCACAAGATTCTATCAATTAAAGCAACTCGGTTAAAGAAATATATTCCAAACTTGAATTGAATTGAAGAAAATGCCTAAATCTTGGGAATTTTAATGGCATAATCTTGACGTGATAGCGAAAAATTTAGAAGCGTTCAGCAACAAACTGAATTCGAAAAATCATGGATTTATAACAGTCAAATGAATCATATTG
This sequence comes from Argiope aurantia, assembly GCA_026543865.1. NCBI lineage: Eukaryota > Metazoa > Arthropoda > Arachnida > Araneae > Araneidae > Argiope > Argiope aurantia. Next base: position 395,225 of record JAPMOR010077837.1, read on the forward strand.
TCTCGAATTTATAATGTTGCTTTTCTGTACAGGAAGTCTTCTGTTAAGTAAGATAGTTTCAAAAATATAGTAATCTATGTTGAATGGATATATCAAGTCGTTTTTGACAAAAGTGGCGACTTTGGTGACAAATATGAATAATCCAGAATACTCGAGAATCTTGATGATAGCTCCATTAGGACTTGAGATATGTTTTGGTCCTATGCCTTGTCATATAAAAAAAATCAGAAGACGTGAGTGGTTTGTAATTCAATTGAGCTTATTTGCAGACCTTGAGAGTAGTTGAGTTAACCCTTTCTTTGCAATGTTAATCATGCAGAAGTTGTTGCTGTTGATTGTAGAGATTAATCCTTACGTGCTATTGTTGCGGTGCACTGCAAGTATTGCGTTTGTGGAAACTGGCTAGGTTGTGCTGTTCATTAATCCTGTTTTCTTTGAATAAAATATCTTTACTCTGCTGTACAATCATCAGTATGGAATTTGGATCTTCTGTAAAAATATATTAATCTTATTCATGCTTGTTTCAGCATTTTTCCTTCACAGTGACATCCATTTTTTTAAAAGGTATACCATCATAGTAATTTTAAATAAATTATTGAAATTAATATTTTTTTTGTAGTAAGGTTTTCAAAAAGTAGATTAGCTTGTAAAGGATAGGTCATTCGAGTTATTATTCACTTTTCTTCGACATTTTCACCAACTTGCAGGAGTTGTAGAAAATATTAACTATAAATCTTTTTTTATTACTGATTTTTAACCTCTTATTTCAGTCCTATTATCTGTAATTTATTATTCTTAACTGGACAAAAACTAAATATTAACATTTAAACATTTTAAAAAGAAAACAGAGTTTTACATTTTGTTATTTTAACCACACTAACATATTTTTAACTTTTAGTCCTTTCTAATTTTATTCCTTGAATATGTTTTTTATCTTATATTTAGAATAATAACGCAATTATGTTCTGAACCTTAAGTTTCGGCGCAATTTATTCTGCAAAAATCCACATCATCGTCAAGAAGCAGACGATTCGAAGCTTTTCTGCAACAGAACCTACTTGTATGGTTTCAGCTTCTTTGTTTAAAGGTTCAAGGTTCGGAGTCCAAAGAAGGCTCAACGTGTAAGCGAGGCTGGCGTATGTTAATTCCATCTGGACTAAATGTCCTTCCATTGGGTTGGCACAGGAGTTTTCATGACTTTCAATATCGGGTATCGCTTTCTTCATTTGAATGTGTTTCGAAATCACGCGGTCTATCAGAAAATGCAGTACACTGCCGACTATCCAGCCTAATGTGGCGTAAGAGCAGGCTGGATAACAAAAACTCCGGATAGGCCGTAGTTCTATGAACTAATATATTTGACCACCAATACCAGAAGATAAAATTTTTACACCAAATTTCACTGTTATAATACGTATTTTCTCACTTCTTATTGCGTACAAAGCTCTCCTCTATCTCAAATTGAACGCAGCCGAAACCGGCGAATCATAGAAGCAACTTAAGCTTGTAATGACCGATTGCATTGCTTCAAAATGATGACTGGTTCCTTACGAAATTACGAATCCTGTACGTATTGTGTAGTTATAATCAGGAACAGCGGCAGCAAGTGAGGTCGGTTACACGCTGACGAAACAATGAACAACGAGCAGAACGCTGCTGATTTCTTGTCACAACTTGTATTTTGCACACGATAATTAGGGCCATCTTAGCAGACATCTGCTTCCAATGCCTTGGTAATGTTACGTATGCAACGCCTTGTCTTCCTTATTTAATTATGGTTAGAGAAAACTAGGCTGTATAGTATTTAAGCCGGATAGTCGCGAACCGGATACTCGAAAGTGTTCTGTAGCTCTTGTGTGGTTTCTAGACTAGGTCGTAAATATGTTAAAACATAATGTAAATTATTATTTCATTACAGTTCTGCTTTGAATTGAATAATATGATAATGGATGTTGAAATCTATTTGACCACTACATAGTGTTATCATTCTGTGTACAAGGATTTATTATGAAAACATCATTTTCCACTCTTTGGCAAAACTATTACCTTAAGCTTCAGCACTAATCATGTTTCTCTGGGGGATTAAATCAAAGCAATATTCAAATGTTGATCCTAGTGGCGATACATTACTACGATAAAATATATGTGCATCTCGTTGATGTAATACATTCGTGTGAGGTTTTGTAGTACACAGAGAAATATAAATGAACAATATTTTTTTACTTTAATATGTGTTAAATATTATTTTATTCCTGTGTTAAATATTGTATTATGTTCTTTATTTTAAATAATGTCTGTTGGATGGGAAGTTTTACTAGAACATATCCTTTTCTATAAAGGAATCATGGAGTTTGAAATCGGTAAAAAAAATGCTAAATATTCAATTTCTTTATACATATTTTTTTTATCTGTAATATGTGTATTTATTTCTGTAGACGAATGTATCCACTTTTCAGTTTGAGTTTTACACCACGATATGATCTAGAGTTACCACGCATGGCACAGACATGTTTCATAGTGTGATGACGTCATCTCTGAGCGATTATTTTTTAAATTTTAAATAGAATTTTAACTTTGCAAAATCTGAACGAGATTCTGGCGTTTTTTAGTGAGAATTTCCGAAAATAATTTTGCTGTCATGTTATGAATGCAAGACAAATAGTTATTGCACCATAAATAAATTAGTATTTTGTAATTACTCTAATCTAGTTGGCGTGAAGTGTGTTTCTGAATTTTAATAACTTTTAAAAATAGTGTTTGCAAAATTTCCAACAGTTTTGATCATTTTATTGAAATTTTAATTTATAAAATATTTAATATTGAAATTTTTAATCATTGTTGAAATGTAAAGCAAAAGTGTTTTTGTTTAATTACCCGTTCAGTTTACATGTGAAGTGTGAAATAAATATTTTATTCGGCGAGCAACAAGCAGTTAAAAAGAGACTATCGAGACACTTAACATATTACATGGAGTAAGTGTCTTTCATAGACAAAAGCATGAATTTGGACAGTATGATTCACTTATGGTTCACATGCTTGCATGTACACTGAATCAGTTGCGTCCCGTATCTCTGAGATCTAAGCATTATATAGTGTTTGATTAACATAACCATTTATATAATATTAACATTAAAACATTTTATGGTATTACAATGCTCTACGATTCAACTGCATTTGGAATGTTATATTCTAGCCTCATTTTCAAAACACGCAGATTTGCAATTTTCATTCAACAGTTCTTCAAGTTTATTCACAAAATTTTCTATTAAAGAAGAGAGTTTAACTCAATCAAGAAACACCCTGCAATTGCAAACCTATGGCTAGACTGAATCTTATACTTAGATGTTTTGCTACTTCCGTTTTCTTATGATAATCGTATTTCGAAAAGAAAACAATTTTTTAAAAAAATAATTCCTCAGCAGACAATTATGTGATGAGAGATGAAGATGTTTTTTTTCGTGTTATGTCTACTTTGAAAAACATACTTATTCTTTAAAATGATTCAACTGGAAAGTTTTCTACCCTAATATGATGAATGGCATAATTGTTTTCCATAATGTCAATGAATATTTAAAATCTATATCTAGAAATAAAAAAGTACTGAATAGATTTGAAGAAAAAACTACTGCTTCATTTTAAATCAATTTAATATTTTTTGTTTCATATTTATGAAAATAAATTTTTTTAATCGAATATTTATCTACTTTTTAATATGTTAGAACTCTAGAATTTTGCATAATTGTGTTTTAAATGAGATTCCATCAAATATATACTTTACAATTAAATTATTAACTGATTAACTTAATTAAATTTTGATTCTTTAATAGTATCGCCATCTGGCGGAAACTTTGACAAAGAAATGATTCCATGTAATGATAAATGTTTACTATAACAAAATAAAAACCAAATTTTGGATGTTATATTTAAACGAAATATTATTGTTTTTAGTAATTCTAGTATAAGTGTGTTTATAAACATCGATTATTTTAAAAAAAAATATTAAAACGATTTTTAAATTTATTTTTAAACTTGGATTGATATACTCTAGAATGATGCAAACAGAATGTTCTACGTATGAATGTAATGCCCAGTTACTTTAATTAGAAGTGTTCAGAACATTTCTATTTAAAATAACCTGGCATGAATTATTCATACGATGATAATTGTGAATGTTCTCCATTCTTTCAATTTTTAAAACTGTGTAATCCCTTCTAAAAAATGCAAAGGACTTGCTAACTTAAAAAGCATTCTAAAAAAAGCATCATAAGTGATAAGTAGTAGAACTCGGTATATAGAACAAAAATTATTTTAAATCGTTCATTCAGTTATTTAATTTGAATTTAATATTACATAAGCCAATAGGGAAATCGGAGAACTTAAGGCACATGCCAATTTTACGGTGAAATGATTATTAATAACCACTAAAATATACAGTATAATATATAATACAGTACAGTACAATGCAATGTAACGGTATATCATTCTTTTGATTCAAATTTAATATTACATAAGCCAATAGGGAAAGCTGAGAACTCATGTCAGTTTTACGAAGAAATGTTTATTAATAACCACTAAAATATGCAGTATAATATATAGTACTGTACAGTACTATGCAATGCAACGGTATATCATTCGTTAATTCATTTAATTCTAATTTAATATTGCATAAGCCAAAAGGGAAAGCTGAGAATTCAAGGCACGTGTCATTTTACGGAGAAATGTTTATTAATAACCACTAAATTATACAGTATAATATACAATACAATGCAATGTAATGGTATATCATTCGTTTATAGTTTATTCGCTTAATTCGAATTTAATAAGCCAATAGGGAAGGCTTAGAACTCAACGCACATATCAGTTTTACGAAGAAATGTTTATTAATAACCACTAAAATATGCGGTATAATACAATGCAATGTAACTGTAGATCATTCGTTTAATTCGAATTGAATATTGCATAAGCCAAAAGGGAAAGTTCAGAACTCAAAGCACGTATCAGTTTTACGGAGAAATATTTATTAATAACCAGCATAATATACAGTACAGTACAATGCAATGTAACGGCATATCATTCGTTTATGAGATTATCAGGCAATGGCACCATTTGGATAAAGCTAACGTAAGAATATGCTTTTATCAAGCTTTCTTTTGATTTACTGATAAATTGGTTCATTAAAACATCAAGAGAATAAATATGATTTCATTTACTTTTAATAGAAAGCCTTAGTCATACCACTGGCATGCAAATAAATAAAAAAAATTGAAATATATGATAATTTTTTAAAATTTGTGTGTGACCTCCAGTTAATATTTAAAATGCATATTATTTTAGCTTAGAAAACAAATCGAGATTTGAACTAAGAAAAAAAATATTTTGTGGGAAGTTCTGTTATTTCATTGCAAATAAGATTGTACCAGAAACTCATGAATTGCTATTGGACATCTATGTAGGACGTGCCCCTTCGAATACAAATTGCAGAGTGGTTTTGTCAATTTAAAAATGATGATTTCAATACTAATAACAAAGAATGTGATAAATCCCCCCCTCTCTCAACGAAATTATCTTAGTGTGGAAACATTACTTAGTGAAACCATCGATGATGAACTATGAGTTGATCTATATGAAATATTGTTGAAGAAAAATCCAAAATAATGAGAAAGGCATGGCAAAGTTGTTTTTCCACACAGCAATGCCAGACCACATGTTACCAGACCATTGAAAGAAACTTTAGTTACTCCACACCCATATGTTGTTCCTTTAGGATATTATTGTTTCGTTCCATGAAAAATTCTCTTTTGAAAGAAAGACTCCATTCCCTCGCAGTATCAAAAATTGACTTTATAACTGGATTGCTTCTAAATAACCGATACATTCATCGAGGGATTCGTTTTGTTGCCCGATAGATTAACAAATGCTGCAATTTTTAACAGTAAATATTTTTTTAAAAATCGATCTTCAGTTTTTATAACAAAGTGTCTTTTTTTAAAATTCATAATAGAGCATAGTTATATTTATACACTCAATAATTAGAGTTATTTTCTTTAATATTCTAGCATAATATATTGAAATTTAATAAACACTACCGTGACCCATAAATTTAAAATTATTATTGGTTAAGAAATTGTTATGACACTTCTAATTAAAATATTTTTCATTATATATATTACTATATAAAGTTTTTTTTTCATGATGTGGATTCTAAATATTCAATTTTTTAAACTTCTTTTTAATAATTGTAATATACAGATTGAAAAATATGTTTAAAAAAAGCTACCTACCATCGATTAAATTATTAAAAAATGTTTGCTGTACCTTTTTAATTGTTTTAATTTTTTTCAGCCTTGTTACCCCAAATCATAAAGCAGTTAATTTTCAAAGGCAAAAAAAAACTTCTTAATAAATTGGATTGCCTTTGATTTGAAGTCATTCTTTGTCATATTGACATGAATCTATTTTAATACAATTTAAAAAATTTTCTTGTTACTGTTTCGTGAATTTGAATGTTTATTTTAGTGGATTAAATCTACAAAGAATGTTGAATTTTTAATACATTGAATTTATTTGCTTTATCGAACTTTTCAGACTCAAAAAGTGCTCAGCTGGCTCATTTTTCTCGGTATAAAAATTATAAATTCGTTTTAAATGCATTTCTACAAAAAGATGAAAACATTTTATGTCAACTTGAATTTAATTGCTGGTTTTGTTGTCTTTTCTGGGAACATTTTGGAATACTTGCATCAACGATGAATATTACAGTTTATGCAACATAAATAATTAATCAGATTAAAAGCTACATATTTTAAACGTTTGGCATCGAAATACTGATCAAATTGTTTTGTGTTTTCATACATTATAAAGCAATTAATTGCATATGTAATCAGCAAATCAAAATTCTGATAATTATATAATCCAAATAAAATTTGTACCAAGACTTTAAACTTTATCTATATGAATTTAAAATTGTTTTAGAAAACAATTAAAACACATATAAGATTCTGTCTATTTAATTAATTTAATAAAAACACTTCTCTGTTTTTGTTATAGATATTGCAACTGTTGCTAACGAACTGACGAACATTTTCATTAGATTTTGTTATCCAAAAATGCCTTTTTATTTAATGTAGGCAAGGCTGTAAAATATTCATACTTAATCAGTATGTGACTAGTATCTAAATATTTACTCCGAGAAAACACTATTTTACAAAATATAAAATAAATAAATAAAAAGGAAAGAAAGGTTTCAAAATATTATTTAATAATTACAATTCGTTTAAAGAAAAGAAAAATAACAAACTTCTCAATCAAAAATGAGTACCAAAACACACAGAAAGGAGTTTCTATAAATGTTTAATGTGCATTGTTCTTCTGTTCTTACTTTCTGATAAAACTAGTTTTGATTTAAAATGTAAAAACCTGTTTAGAAATATGATAGTTAAAGATTGAATAGAAAGAGAAGTAAATAAATATCGAATTATTTCTTGAATATTTTAATATATTTCGGAGCTTCATTTACGAACCCGAACATATACGATGCATTAAGAAATTAATATTTCATAAAATTTTCGATCTCCACTGATTTAAAACTTTCAATTTCAAGTGCTTAAATAAATTTCACTCAAAATTCACATAAAATTGGAATGATAATTCCAGTTGAAGTTGGCAGTAAAAGAAAATAAATCAAAATTTTTAAGCTATATAATAATTTTTCAAACCAAAGCCCTGAAAGAAATTGCACTTTTTTATGTATATATATTAAAAAATGGAATTTTGCAAAACATATGAAATGTCAATTTTTTTAGGTCTAGCAGACATTCAAAACTGCATTAAACATGATTAAACCAAATTTTTGATTCTAGAATATCCCTAATAGGAATATTATTTATTAAATTCATGAGCAAATTGAACTATTCTATCATTAAGAACCATGTATGACATTCTAATATTTCGTCCATAAAAAGTAGTGTGGCACTTTCAAAATGTTATTCAAATTTTTAAACTACTTTTATGATATTTTGCAATTTATTTACGATAGACACTTACTCTGCCCCCAAAAATTGCTTATAAGATAGGCTTCTTCTAAAATTACCTTAGTAATAATTTAATTTTTAGTAAAACTTTGAAATAAATGACAATAAACCTTTTCTGGAAAGTTAGATTTCTCTTAGGAAAGAATTGAAGTTTATGTCAAATTTATCCTGAAGTTTTGATTCATTATTTTATACTTGTGTAAATTCACAAGCGAATGTCCCTCAGATTTTCAGATTTCTGTTTGCAGGTCGCTGAAATGGAGAGAAAATGTTCATAAATATGTAAATATTTAACAGAACCATTGTTAACTTCCCGTTATTTTTCAGACTAGAATTTAGATATTTACTTTCAAGTGGATGTTACAGCGGCCTTTATATGCATGCTAATTTCTCAATATTAATTTTTGATATTTTATTTCTTTTCCTCTACGCTTTTTAGAGAAAACAGAGAAGTATCTTAGATATCCAGAAAAACATTTTACAATTAAAAACTTTTATATACTTACTAATTCTTACGGCCCCGCTATAAATTGCCATAAACTCAAACAATCCCCAATTATCTTGGTATTTGATATGTGATAAATCTTAAAAAATTTGGGGTAAAAATCTGAAAATCGTCAAGTAAACGCAGAAATGTAACCATCTTGACAGCTTATGTATAATACATCTTGGCGAAATCTGAAAATTGCCAAATAAACTTGCGAATGCAATCATCTTAACGAAACCTTCTCTTTTTATGCATAATGCAGCTTTTTGAAATTTTCGCATCTTATATATAATGAATCTTGATATTCTTGGCGTAATCTTAAAGTGGCAAAACAACTCCGTAAAAAAGAAAGAACCCAGTTTTAGTTTTTAAACTAGTGAGCTTATTCTTCTCTCGACTTAAATGTTTATCTCATTCATCTGGCGTATTTTGTGCTGAATCTTCTTGTTTACTCTTGAAAATGGAGTATGGCTTTAAGGCACATATTTTTGACCAATTGGGCAAACATTTGTACTGATTATTTGAGCCTTAAAAGTTTGAATGCTTTCAGTCGAGATCCCTGGTGTTAGGGACGGGTTATGATAAAAACTACAGTCGGCCACAACAAATCCCATTGATATTGTTTTGTTCAAAGTTGGCGGAGTGCTCGGCTGTACACAAGAAGATCGAGATCACTTGCAGGAATTTACTTATCTAACATGTTTTTATTAATGTTCACTAATTTTTTTCACAACACACCAGATGCAGAGTAGTACAATCCATTCTTTAAACTGATTTTATCCATAATTTAATACCATTCTACAATATGAGTGATAAAATAAAATGAAAAATTCTTTCATTTTGCTATCATTTAGAATTAATGTTCTGATGCATTCATTCCAAGAAATTTCGTGTCGATGAATTTTATACAAAACTTAATATAAATTAACTATTTCTGTTCAAAGATATCCTATTAAATTATCATTTTTAGTGCACTCACCATCCATCCATTTGTGCATTCATCATTTTTATCCAATCTGATCATAGACAGATAAACGAGCAATATTTGTAAAAACTTTTTTTTATTTTCGAAGTTTCTCAATAATGAAGGTTTTAAATAAAGAAGGAAATAGAAATTCACACTTAAATGTCAAAAAAAAAACATTCACACTTTTGAAACACTAATAAACAGCATTAGAACTGCCAAAAACAACGATTTATTTTATATGCACGCATATGCAAAAAAATTTGGAAAAAAAAATCGGCAAAAAACAAGTAGTAGTAGTTCTTTTAAGTTTTAAATAAGAACGGAAAAATATTAAATTCGGATCGGTCAGTTGGCAAAATGGGTAATGTTTGTCATTACAGTCTAGTTGGCATCGCAGTTAATGTTATGCCACCATAGTATTATATTTTTTCTTTCATTCTGTGAATATTATGAAGTAAAAAAGAAATGTATAAGAACAAAATATAATGGGGAATTAGTGATAAATTTGATCATCTCACCAATCTGGAAAAAAAGTTACGAAATTTTGAAAGGCATTTCTTAATAAATTATTTCCAAACTAATTTTTCATTAACAAACATTTCTTCATTATTTGAAAGAAATATTTTTTTCATTTGCTTTATGTATTTAGCAAGCTTCAATAAAAATCAAATGAATTTCAAAACAAAATACTTCCTATTTTTTTATTATTTTTATTCATTCTCTCGATTACATCAATGAAATGGTTAGAAGAAATGTAGTGAAGTTACTTGTGTATAAATTAAAGCCACTATTTATGTAATGATGTTTTTATAGCTGCTTGTTCCGTTGCGAGATTAACTCATTTATTTAAACGTTCTTTAAAAATGGCTTTACATTTTTTAGATGCATCCAATGAATAAAATGGAAACATGTTTATTTAGAAGTTTAAGTTTTTAATTTATCTTTTAATTCAACACTTACTTAACTTTTTAATAGCCCTCATGTTTATTTACAAACAGAACATTAATATAACTAAAATAAACACATTTAATTAACTTTTATTCGAAGCAATGTAAACAAATTACAGAATAAAAAATAGACATATCAACTACTTTAATGTAAAGGAAGATAGAAAAAAAAAGAATGACTTTTTATCTTTTCAGAGAAAAAAATTTAAAACTTTTCGGAATCATTCCAAATTCTTTCAAAAATCGTCTTTCGCATTCTTTACACCAAACGATTTTTTTAACCTCTTGAAGAATCAAGAACGGCAGTGAAAAGAAAATGACTATTTCATTTAATTATATGTCATTTATATATGCAAGTAACACCCTAAAATTGTCTAGTAGAAGATAAAGTTAGAGATTTGTTGTACTTTTGAAAGAATTAATTGGATTTTAACTACGGTGTCAAGTAATGCTAATATAATTGAAGTATTTTTATATAGGCGTTCCATTCCAATTAAAAATGCTGACATAAGCGCTTTTTTCCCATTTTCTTCTCATTTAAACTAATTGATATTAAGTTGTCGGAAAGTGATGTGTATTTACCTGATCTTTTTATTATATATATTTTTAAGCTTTAGGCAATGAAATTTCTTTTTTGAATAAGATTTTCAAATTATATTTAAATGTGCAGTGGCTCAAAAAATTGAGAGTGCACCTTAATTTTACTTGATAAATGCGACTTTCAATATAAATGGACACATTACCGGGAAGTGCAAACATGTTTTTATTTTTACACATAACAAATGGCTTAATTTAAAGTAAAAATAAAGAAAAATCAACGAAAAACTTTTAAATTGAAAAGTTTCAGAAGCATTTTAAATAAACATACGCAGAATTTTGCCTAAAAGAAATTGAGAATACACCAATGAAATGTTTGTAATATCACGCATAGAAACAAAGAGTCACTATTAGATTGTATGTCTTTTGGCTCTTATAATGGTCTCTAAACGTCATGATACCGATTCGACTAATTTTTGGTGTTATCTGAAGATATTTTACCCCATTCTTCTTGCACCACTTGTTTTAAATGGGTTTTGTTTCTAATTTTATGTTTTTGAACCACTATTTCTAGTATGGCCCACGAATATTCAATGGCATTGATGTCGGGGTACTGTGGTGGTGTGTGTAACTGCTATTTACATTGAAAAAGACACCATATTTTGAAGTTACTCTGTTATTCTGTTTGGGTCGTTGTTCTGCTGGAATATGGAATATCCAACTAAACCCAAATTTTTAACACTTTCCTCTAGATTTCTGCGACCATATGGTTCATCCAACTTGTTGCAGAAACTTTTCAAATCAATTGAAGACCAATAACTTTTGGAAGAAAGTTTTATATTTAGTAATGAAAGAAAACTCAACATTTTTGGCAGTGACAACCATCTTACTCTATGGAGAAAGCCTAATACTTTTTTGGGTTCAAACAATTTACGTCCTACAGTTAAACATGATGATGACTCCGTCATGATTTGAGGTTACATGGGTCCGGGGTAGGAAATTTAATTTTTATGGATGGTATTATAAATGATATAGTTTACTTGGATATACTTTGCAGTAATATAAAGGAAAGTGTTAAAAATTTGGGTTTAGATGGAAATTTCTTTTTCCAGTAGGACAACGACCCCAAACAGAATACACGTATCTACAAAATATGGTGTCTTTTTCATTGTAAACAGCAGTTACGCATACCACCACAGTACTCCGAAATCAATGCCATTGAATATTCGTGGGCCATACTAGAAAAAGTGGTTCAAAAATACAAAATTAGAAACAAAACCCATTTAAAACAAGTGGTGCAAGAAGAATGGGGTAGAATATTTTCAGATACCACCAAAAATAGGTCGAATCGGTACTATGACGTTTAGAGGTCAATATAAGAGCCAAAAGACATGCAATTTAATAGTAACACTTTGTTTCTATGCGTGATATTGCAAAAATTTCATTGGTGTATTCTCAATCTTTTGAGGCAAAATGTTGCTTATGTTTATTTAAAATGCTTCTGAAACTTTTCAATTTAGAAGTTTTTTGTTCATTTTTCTTTATTTTTACTCTAAATTAAACCATTTGTTATGTGTAAAAATAAAAACATGTTTGCACTTCCCGATAATGTGTTAATTATATTGAAAGTCGGATTTATCAATTAAAAGTAATTCTGATTTCATGGAAATATGGGTGAGTTAAAAGATGGATTAGAAGTTTATTTTTTACCAAGCAATGTGTATTTACATTTCACAAGCCTCGATTTAAAACAAATAATGCACCAATAATCGAAATAACAAAATAATCGAAAAGAAATTGGAGATTAAAATTGGAATTTCACTACTGAAAGAAAAATGCATATAATGAATAAAAGCTCTATTCTTGATAATTGTGTTTTTATCCTTCTACTGAATAAAATGACCACAAAGTGATAGACGCTAGATGATGGAACGAAGAGTACTTGCTATTTTTCATATTTGAAATTCTGTTAGTGAATAATTTGTTTAATACTTTTGGGATAAATATTCAGATGATAACCTATAATTTTAAGAGCACGTTTTAAATTTCTTTGGTTTTATTTCTAAATCGTAAAATACCTTTTTTTTGTAAAAATTAAAGTATTTCATTTTTAATAATTAATTCCATGCAAAGAAAATAAAATGAATTCAGTCTCAATCAGCACAGAATTTATGAATATGCATACATCATACAAATAAAAACAAATATAAATAAATATTTGTCAAGCATTTTTTTATATCTCTCGAATAAAATGTATAGAATTTTCATTTATAGAATAATTTTAAATTTGAGATTAATTTACAGTTCTTTGTTATTAAAAAGTGACATTGTGCGTTGCTTTATTTATTTATTTTATTATTATTTTATTTTCATGTATTTATGTAATTTAAATTTTGTAATGAAAGAAACTTGAAAACTCTTTCTGAGAAATTGTTCGTCAGAACTAAAATTACATTAAATATGTTTGAATTCATTGGAAACTAAAATTTTGATAAATGGAGATATTATTAGAAAGTGTTATTCGAATTTTTAATTCTTCGATGGAAGACTATTGTCGAAACAGCTTTCATCAGATTAGCGATTCGTTATTTTAAAATTTTGATAAAGCATTGAAAATACATTTTTGAAAGTCGAAAGTAATTATATATAAATATATTTATTTGCATTTATATTTAAAAGAAATATTGTAATGCGTTCTTCAGCTACTATAAAAATTCTTTTCACATATTCTGTTAAATAGTGGTTGTTTCTGAACGATTAAAATAAAGAAACTGAGTCTCATTATTCATCATTTTTTTACAGTAGCAACACTCTGAATGAACATTTTTGTATTTCTTTCGATTTATTTTAATCTAAATATTAATATTTATTTTAATCATTTATAGGACATTTTATTGATAGTTATTTAAGGAATAAAAATGAAAGCTAATTTGAATTGAATATTTTTATTGAACTACAATTAGAATGCAAATAAGCTATTCTTTAATTTATCGTCTGTTTCTTTTACTTCACGATCATTCTAATATCTTCTATCAATTAAAGTTATTTTAAACTTTTTTTATGAGTATCGATTTCTTTATTTATAAGAAATATTTTGTCACATATTAATGAATTTTGAGACAATTAATGAAAAAATTGTTATCTGTAACTATGAAAGTTTAGACTTTTCTTTTTGAAATTATTAAATCAAAAATAAAATGGTCCAAGAAGAAAAATTTATAATATACATTATAGTTAATTCAGTTTAATGTTTTGAAGTCAGATTGGTTTTCATTCTCCTCTAAATAAAATAGAGAGAAATAAAACACGAAAAAGAATTATGTATTTAAAGCTTTTAAAACAAAATTTTATTTTCAGTATTATTTGAAGATATTATTATAAATCGGTATTGTAATAAATATTAGAACGTATTTCGATAATTTGTGTTAAATTCAAATTATTATTTTCTTACAAAATTTTGCTGCAAATAAAAATATTTTCAATTATTTCCGTTGTCTCTAAATTTTAAAATCGTATTTAAAATTATTAGATTAGAGATAAATTTTTAAAAAAATTAATTCAATATTGGAATTCTGTTATTTAAATAATATTTATCATTTAACGTAAGACAATGATTTTTATACAGCAAGGCGAATTCAGGCTTTCAGATTACCATTTGAAGTTTGGAATCCAATGCTTTTCATTCAGGGTTTTTATTGTTTCAGTATGGTGTTGTGTAAACACTGAGACTCTTCGTATTGATTTCATGCTTTTCTAGAAAGAATAGAATACTTTGAATACAAAACAAAGGCAAGTATTCCTAATGGTTGTCTTTGTATGATTTATCAACTTATGCAATTTGTTTATATTAGCAATAGCATCTTATATTCAAGCTTTTTTTATTTGAAAACTTTATATAAGGATTATAAAAAGTTACATAAAAATAAAGAGTTTGTTCATTTCATTTAATAGTTTGGCAACCGGCTGAAAAGTGACAAATTAATTGAATGTGTTCTCAACCTGAGCTTTCTCAACTAGTTGAGGAGCTTACATCGAATTGCTGTGAAAGGCTTCTTAATGGGATACAGTGAAAATCTTTGGATCCTAAATAAGTCGATGTCAAATTAAATTTTAAATGACTTGCGCAGTTCACTTTTTCGTTGTCTGCCTCTGTGAAGCACGCCCTAATTGATTACTGAAGTTTTAAATTAAAAAAAAAGCATTTATCACGGCTCAGATTTGTAATACCATATATTTGTAGCAACATGGTAAAATCTTTGTTGATTTCCCGCATTTTTTAATCGAAAAATATTATTTACAATTTAATTTTTTTTTATATCGCATGTTTAGCGCAACATGGACAAACCCTTATTAATTACAAACAGTTTAATTCAAATTATTTTTCCCAATTTAAATTTATTACACCACATGATACCCGCAAAATATCCAAGTTCTTTTGACTGCTCACAGTTTTAGTCAAAAAAGTATCTTTTATAATTTAGACTCCTTTTGCACCAATGTTTCGATGCAATATGACTAAATCTTAATTGTTAGTCGAAAAGTATTTTTTTTACGAAAATTTCTTTCAAATCACATGTTTGGCGCAAACATGGTCATTTCCTTACTGCTTGCACACATTTTTAGTTAAATAGTTTTTTTATAATTTAGATTTCTTTCAAACCACATCTTTAGCTCAGCAAGGCGAAATTGTTGTTGGCTACTCACATTTTTAGTCAAAAAAGTATTTTTTAGAATTCGATTTCTTTTTCACCACATATTTGTCGCAATATGCCCAAATCTTAGCTGACTGTACATACTTTCAGTCAAAAAAGATTTTTTATAATTTAGATTTTTTTTAAACAACAGCTTTTTGTG
This sequence comes from Argiope aurantia, assembly GCA_026543865.1. Lineage (NCBI taxonomy): Eukaryota > Metazoa > Arthropoda > Arachnida > Araneae > Araneidae > Argiope > Argiope aurantia. The sequence continues at coordinate 411,047 of JAPMOR010077837.1, forward strand.
CAGCGTGGTGAAATCTTTACTTATTACGCACATTCTTATCCATTCTTATCCATTTTTTTTTAGAATTTTGACTTCTTTTAAATCAAAGTTTGTTGCAAGAGAAACTAAATCATATCTTTATGCCACTAGCCATGATACATTTTTTAAACCATAGTTTACAATTTTTTAACTCGAATCTCCTCTGCAATGTCCATATTGGTCAAAATTGAAGATGCTTAACTTTCTGATTTAAAAAAATCACTAGTTTTTATTCGTGCGCCTAAATAATATTTTTTGTCAATTCCACACCTTATTTAATTTTATATCTTTATGACAGTTAATTATGCAAAAAATGTAATTTTTGCATTCAATTTCTCAATTATTTTTATTACATCCTTTTCATATTGTATTACAAATATTTTAAGAATTTTTATTACATCAATTCAAAATGACCATTATTTGCCCAGCTTGGGGCATAAACTATACCTAAATATAGTTAAATTTTAAATTTTTGCAGAAAGTAAACATTTTGCGACGTTTTTATTATGAAGCAATATTTTACGTAAAAAACATATTTCATAGAATATATATATATATACGGCTCAATAACATCTAATAGCCATACTCTTTTACCTAATGCATATTTACATTAGGCCATTTACTACGCGCAGTAGGATGCCACATCTACCTCATCAATATCATGTGACCACCCGCCAGGCAAATCATTTATGTTTTCTATATTCTGCAGCATTCCAGATGTTATTGCAAATGCTCCTTTTGGCATCCAAAATCTTATTCCAGAATTGCACCACTTTTGGCTTTTTATGCCATTTTATTTTTACAATTACTATTTTCTCTCTGAGCATTGTATATTTGTAAGGTAAATACCATTTATCTCAGTTAAATAAATGCTCTTAAATCATATTGTTGTGAACTCGAATTTGTACATGTAAGAAAGTTGAATGCTTGTATGCATTCTGGAGCTTTGTAGGTTAAACTATTTTACTTAGAGATACCAAATTTGTAGCATATGTATTTCAGCGAGTAAAAATATACACCTCAGAGAAATCTTTGGAAGTTTTTATAAGAATTTAAATTAATAAAAAATTAGACGACATTTTGGTATTTTTAGCACTAAAACTCCTAAAAATATTCTTGCACAAAATTTTTTTATCATGTTTATTATATTTAAACAATTAAATTTTCCAACTGTTGCAGTATAGATTATAGCAACCAATTTTTGCAGTATAGATTTTTTAGTATATTTTATTCAATTTTTAAATATATATTTGAGCATATTTTTCAAATCTAATATAAAAATACGTAAGAATTATGAACGAATATTAAACGTTTCTCAAACGATGGCACAAAACATAAGAATTCTGGAACACTAATATTGATAAACGTAATTATGAAAGTTGCAGATATTTTTTTAAAAAAAATTAACAGAACATGCAAAATATTGAAATTGAATTTTTGTCCTCATTACAAATCATGATTAGCGAAGCATATTCCGGGAAAGCAAGCATATATTTACTTAATTCTGAGAACAACATCTGTAAAAAATTTAAATTTATATTTAAAATACTATTAACATGAAGAAAATGCCAAATTTCCATTCAAGCTTTACATTGTTTTAGGCTAGAAATTAGATTACATGTTAAAAGGTTGCAAATAGCTTAGTGTATCCACTTTTAGGGAATTTTAGAAAGCAGACAGAAAGTAATGGAAATATAACTAGAATAGTGTGAATTGAAGTGAAGATTAAAAATATTTTGCTCTATGAATATTGAAGCTTAAAAACACTTTGCTGAAAAATCAATTAAGACCAAGTTTTATAAAATGTGTAATGAAACGTTTTAGAGACCATTTATCCTGGCGAAGCATCTAGTAGCCAAAGGAGCATTGTAGAAAACAGAGAAGAGTTGAAGAATATAAATATATTCAAATAGTTACTATACAATGCCAGATGTTTTGCCAAAATAATCCACAGCATCGAAAACAAACTGACCCAAAATGAAATTAATGAAAGATAATTCCAGAACAGTATTAACCAAATATATTATATGAAATCTGCTATCTTCAGTAAACATCAACTTGAAATAACACAGAAAATTAGGCAGATAAAAAATTTTTTGAATTGTTTCTGATGAACTAGTACACAATATAATTCGATATTGCATCCTATAAAATTTATTAAACAGGGAAATGTCATCAATTTAAAAATAGAATGTTTAATCTTGTGCAAAGATAAAATCTTTATTCTGTATTGTATTGGAACTATTTTAAATAAATAATTGAAATATTTAAAAAAAATTATGAAATATTTAATAAACAATTAAATATTAAATTGTATAATTTAACTGGAGTTATCGTAAAAAGTGGACATTCTTGACAATGAACTGATAGCCTATACCTGTAAATGGCTTTTACAATCTGTTTAGCATTTTTATAAACCCTTTTGGGTATAAAATTTTAATATATTTAAAATATTATTTAGAATGAAACGAATTGAATTTTTTAAAGAATTAAATACTAAATTATTTTGCTGAAAGTTGAAATATATTTCAAAGTTGATTTTTATTAATATAGGTTTATTGTGAGTTCAGATTTAAGAAAAATATTCCTATTCCTGGATTATTGGTTCTTCAATCCGCTTACATTATTTGACTACTTCGTATATATATATATAATGAGATGTGTTTACTGCTCATTTCAATTCCTGTGAAGACCACTTTTCGAAGATTCTGTCTCTTAAAGAGGAGAAAACTCGGAACAATGAGCACATTTCCAGAATTCCTCGCCATTTTTTTGTCTTTGATCTTCGCCCTATTAGATACTTTTTTGTCCATTTTTTTTCACGTGTATAGGAATATCGTGTCTTATGTGACCGTATTATTAAACCCATCCTAACGCATGCGCAAAAGCGAGTAGGTTTTTAGAATCAGTTGTCAAACAATATATATGTAATGATATCGCTTAATCTGATTTAAATCTTAATTCCCTATTTTTTAATCTTAATTTAGCCCATGTTTCTTTATTAGAAATTTTCTCCGTTCCGTGTCAAGAATGTCTCTTATTAAATATATGAAGAGAAAAACTCTGTATATTTACTTGTTAATTTGTTACGTTGTATCTTTTCGCACTTTTGTCGCGATGTAACCAAACGCGTCCTTCTAACTTTATTTCTTCAATTATACTAATTATGCCTTTCTGTGGTTAAAAAAAATGAAAAGTTTATTTCAAAAAAGGCTCTTTGTGACCATATATGTATACATAATGTGTGTGTATAAATATTTATATATAATATATGTATATTAATATCATAAGGTGTAATTCAGTTATTTCACAGAAGTCCATGTTATATCATAAAATAATTGATCCTGTTTTATGATATTTCTTCAATAGATATTTTTTAGCCTTTCTTATAGCATGAATGGAAACACTTATTGGAAATATAAAACATCAAGCAACATCAATATAATGCTTGGATATCTTAGTATACGGCTTTTAAATATTAAAATATTTAAATTCAGTATATTAAAGTATGAATTAAAAAATAAATTTTTAAACTCTACAATATTTAAAAGCCATGGGGAGAAAGAATGAGTTATCTAATTATAGGAATTAAAAATATAAATGTAATAAACTATTATTTACTCATTTGAAATTTATTTTAAAAATAAATAACACATAAATTTATAAATAAATGAATTGTACAATCATTAACAACTTTGTCTGAGATTTTAATATATTTATCCTAACGGAAATAAATTTCCTCTTAGATTTAAAAATCGTGTGGTATTATGGAATCGATTCATTAAGACCAGTTAATCTGAAAAGAAAATCGTACACAGACATCTTGAAATCTACTACTGTGAGATTTTTTTAATAAAATAGTGCAATATTTTGTATTATAGAACACATTTAAAATGCTTCAAGATAAAATATGAACATCATTTGAATCTTATTTCGTGTACTAATATCATTTTCCTAGCATCAACATGTGAGTTTTGGTGTTCTAATTTTAATTCTAATTCTTTTTAGTCAAAGTTAGATGAGAAACTTTTCGAGCATGACTTTTTATTTGAAGTTCATAGAAAGTTGGATATCTTTACGAATAACATGACTCAAATAAGGATACATCAAACACCACACATATTATTTTTGGTTACTTTCATAACTATATTATGGATAATTATTTTGATATTGAAGTTACAGTAAGAGTGGGAGGCTTTCATATTTTTATTACTTGTATCTATGTCTTTTGAAATTGCGTTCTGTTTCCTACCTCGTTGTAGTTCCGAGAAAATTTAAAACAACAAACTGGAGCAAAAAACGAGGTACAGTGGCAAAATTAAATCCACACTGTAATTAATTTTGTATTTTGAATCATTCCATTAAAAATTGACAATATATGAATAGAAAAAATTTGCAATGTTGAATGAAAATGCAGAAATTTCTTTAAAAATTCATAAATAAGATAAAACTCAACATTTCATGTTTATTATTTGCAAAAGATTCGTTATATTTATTTTAAATATCTCGCAAAATTACAGAGTAGGTCTCTGAAAAAATTAAACGTTCAATCAATAATATTAAATTAGTGTTTCATTTTAATATCAAAATCAATTTTGTTTTCATTTAAGTAATGACAGTAATGAGAGAAAAATAGCTGGTATTTTCTTTTCTCTTCTTTCTGGTATATTTCTTGTATCTGTAACATTATTTTCTTTCAAAATTAGTTGCACCGATGTGAAAATATTTGTATATATTCATATTGGATGCTATTCATTGACAGGCGGTCTTTGTGGCAGTCTTGGCAATTTGGTAATAAATTAAAGCTGTGGAAAATGCAGAAATTTTGGAGCTATCACTAGTAGGAAATTCTAGGAAATCCATCTAGATAAATCTGACCATTTGAGAAACTATATAAATGGAGGCACTCACACTAGCGTCAAATTTCTTTTTAGGGTCTTTTTGGCAGAGAGAGCTCTCTAGTTAATTGCTCTGAACTGCTTTTAATTTAGCGATTAGTTTCCAATTTTTGTTATTAGTCTATGAGTATCGTTCAATATATACGCCTCGATTGAACTTTTACAACTGTTGACTGATGTTTTTTCGTTGACTAAAATGACGTTTTATGTTATCAAATTTATTGAAATGTTGAGCAGGTCAACCATTTGTCGAATGCCCATAACATTACTGTCATAAATGATTTGTGAAAAGTTGAAAATCTAGAGAGTTTTCATAAATTTGTTATTTAATTATTTTAACTATTACAATGTTTTTTATTCTTCGTGAGTTTCATATATTAGAAAGCCATAGAATAAGAACGGGATAGCAGTTTGTATAACAGCCAACTATCTAAATGCCATTATGACATTTTTAGCTACCGTATATTGTGACTGAGAGCATATGCTTAGAGATAAGGGATAGTATTTCCATCTATTTCTTATCTTTTAAGCTTTTTCGGAAATCTTGTAATAGGCCCAGTACATCAAAAAAAAAAAAAAAAAGGAAGGAATTTGTAATCACTACAACTTAGTAGAGTAAATAATTCTCCAACATGAAGTAAAGTCTGTTTAATAGAAATACAGAGTTTGAATCGTGTTTATTTACTTTTTAATTTATTTTTTAATTCAAAACATTTTAAAACAAATAGTAATGAATTATAAACATTAATTACAAATTAGTATAAAAATTAATCCCATTCTTAATTTAAGCAGAAAAGGAATGTTTCTTTCCATTTTACAAGCAATTAGGAAACCTTCCGGTTTTCAGTAAACCATTCTGATTTTCCTTCGTTTCGTTTTTTAACATGAAAACTTTTTTCACTGCTCTTAAAAAGTTACTATTTTTTAAGAAAAAGAAAAAAAAAGATTTATTCAATTAATTGCATACATTATTTATTTGTGAACAATTTAGAACTGTAAAACGTCTCCTTGAAAAATAGGTATGATGTTACATTGTGTGCAATGAAAAACTAAAGTAGTTTTAAATCATCTGGTTCATGAATATAAATTTCTTTTTACTTTCTCATACAGTATAAAGTATAGTAATCGTCAAAAATTCGAACTGAAGAATCTCCATGTTTTAGACCTCCCTGAGTTCGTAAAACTAATTTTCTGGAAAATGTCCGTTTATTTGTCTGCCGTTTCACTGTTAAATTATTTTGAAATAATGCCTGAAATATACATTAATACAAAATTTGGAAAACTCTTCGTAACAATGTTACATATTGCTTAACTGTGATGAATATATCTCTTCACCAAGAACAGCGAATTGAGATATCTCTAACGAGCTTTTATCTTCCATTTTTAACTATTATAATCCCTACTTGACAATCATTATAAAAGTATGATAAGGAGCTTTTAGAGGATTGTCGATTCAGGCCATTTTTCTATATTTATATAGTATTCGAATTCCCCTTTGGGAGCTTTTTCCAGGGTTAAACTCTCATTAATCAATATTTGCATTTTACTTATGAAAACCGTAGAATTGCGTTTTTTGAATATCATAGAATGCTCTTCAAGATTCTTATTAAATATGTGAAAATGAATTCTTTTCTATTCTATTCTAAGAATTGATTATTTCTGATCAGTCTGAAAAGAATGTGAACATGATTGATTATTCATCAATTCTATTTATAGCAGTGACCTATTTTGGACAGAAGCTTTTTTCAAAACTTATGATTATATTTATTTTACACACTTGAAATATTAGAAAATAACTTTTTAATGAATTTATTTCAATACTAGCCGCCTTTGGTGACCAGCCGGTTCGATACAATTTTCAATTAAATATTTTAAGTAACTGGTCTCTTAATAGATTCTCAAACAAAACATTTTTAATCTTCAAATTTTGATAGTCATACCAAACTTATACTGTTGTTTAGATCGTTTCGTTCATTTTGCTATATATATTTTGCTAATTTGTTGTCATTTCCAGTAAAACTTCAACTTTAATTTAAAGTGAAAATGATGAAATTGCAATTAATATAAAGATATTTTTTAATAAAACCAAGGTCTTTATTTTATTTATCATCTTTATTGTTTTTTATTAATTATTATTATTATCGAATATGAGTATTGCAAACAGAATCGCTCGGTATTTAAGTCTTATGTGAACTACAAAATATTTTTCATAATTTATGTAATATCTCAAACAATAATTCAACAAAAATTTCTCAGATTCAGAATAAAATTCAGTTTTTAGTTTTGCTTTCCAAAGGATTGAAATGAAATCAACAATAATATTTTGTTCCGGCCTATAAATATATTTCAAAAATTATGAAGTCTAAATTTAATGCAGTAAGGTATCATATTCTGTGAGATATTCTGGACACACCAAATTTTCAATAAATGAATAAATGTTTCTATTTTCCACTATCAACTAAGACTTATTTATGAAGTTTGGAATGTTAAAAATTTAGAAAAACTCAACATTTTCATAATCTTAGGCCAATTAATCTTGAGAAACCGGCGCGCTGATTGGCGCATTTTCTTTGAAACGATCGATGGAAAATCTAAAATTATCCTTTTTTTTAATTAAATAGTGGTATTCAAATTTTCATAGATCAGTCAGTTTAAGTGATTGATTTAGTTGATTGGAAATTAACTCTTTTTTTAAAAAAATATTAGTGTTTCAAGAACATTTTGTTATTCGTGATTTTCACAGCAGAGGCTTTATGTAAAATCAAAAATTTGTTATTTATTAAAGTATTTATTGAATCAAGTTACATAAAATATAATCATTCTCCATTTAGACCATTTTAGCATATCTGTGTCTTACTAAAGGTTTTCAAATTAGCTGTGTGACCCTGATTTGAATGGATATCCTGTTCATATTAAACAAAACTTGTCTTAAAATAAAACTGATTCATTGGATTAATAATATAGAGAGTGTCATAAAATAATTTTTCATATATTTATTTTTTATAAAAAATAATATTTCTTATTTGTTTCCTTTCTTACACGTGTCGAAAATTATATTTTTGCAGATTTCATTTCCAAAAAGATCTAATTTATTTTTAATTGGAGCTTTAGTCAATGTGATGGCAACACTTTGAAAAAAGCTAATTTTTCCCATGAATGCGAAACGTGCTCATGCAGCTTAAATTTTATTTTTATTTTGTACGAAAGAAATTGTTGAAAAATATAGTTAAAATATTTATTTAAAAATTCATTAAAAATAGAAATTTAATTTTAAGGTTAAAACATTGTTATCATTTAAAAGACAAATTTTTGATCTTTAACTTGATGTAAAAAACTTTTTTGTGCGGTAATATTTTTGGAAGTTATAGCAGAAACACGCCAAAATTTCGATTAATTTTTAAATAAATAAATTTTTAATTAAAAATTCGAATAAATAACCCCCAGGTGCATATTCCCGGCCTCCAAGGTATACACGTGCCAAATTTGGTAGCTGTAGGTTGAATGGTCTGGCCTGTAGAGCGCCAACACACACACACACACACACACACACACACACATTGAGCTTTATTATAAGTATAGATTAGAAACAAATTGTTTCATGAAACTGTTTTATTTAAAGTAATTATTTTTTTTCTTTTTATTGTCGTCTGCTTTTTTTTCATGAAATAAAAATGGACATAATTTTTTTTTCTATTTATGCCAGTGATACATTTTAAATTTCAGTGTTTCAATTAATTTTACAGATTAAATTTTTTACTCCCAATTACATTTATTTCATTATAATTGAAAAATAACGTTTTATGAATTTATTTCAATTGTAAAAATGAATGTTATTTTGAATAAACGACTTCAATAAATAATATATTTTTTTAATTGTCATTTGCAAATGATTTAAAATTTTATTCCAGTTTTGCAATCATTATTTCCCTTCTCAGTTAATTTTCTGGTAGGAAAGAGAGTTTTAAAGATATCTCTAACTGATACTAAATGAATGCGGAATCATTAATCCGAAGCATTGACGAAAACTTTTGCGATCATTTGAGTATTTGATGACGACTCTGGCGACAAAAAGGGAGAACTCGGAATATTCGAGAATCTTGGCAATAAAAACATTAAGATTCAACTTATTTTCATTTAGAATATTCTGTGAACTACCACGTGAAAAGAGGAGACGTGACAACTGTCGGAAGTTGACTTGTATTCGGGAAATTAGTTGAACGATGTCTTTTTGAACGCTTGGGCTGTCGCGTTGTTTCCTAACGATTTCTTATTTATATATTGTTTATAACATGTTTTTTTTTTGTGTATGTTTCACCTATGTTTTTCGTTTGTGAATTCAGATTTTCGTGTAGAGTCTTATCTGTTATTACATCTGTTGGAATTTTCACCATACAACTCACATACGGATTTTTTTCCGTAATATTACATTTTATCAAATAAATCGAATTAAATAATCTAATTATCAGATTATTTCTTCTGATAAGGAATTCTTTCTAATATGTGTATATATAAGTATAAAAATGAAGAAAATTTTCGCGTTTGCAAAATAAGCATGAAGGTTATTAATATGATACATTTGAAGATAATATGGTTGCTATTTTTAAAATTAAATTCATAAAGAAAAATGTGCGATTATTACTGTTATTTGTTCTTTATAATTTGTTCTTTTTTTTTCTTTTAATTTCCATATCAAAATACAAATCTGCGTAGAAAACCTGAAAAAAAATAGGTCATTGCAGTATACTCAGTCATTTCTTATTTACTGTTAAATCTATATATAATATAATATAATAAATTGTTAAGTCTGAGATGATAAATATATTTTTTGTAAATAGTAATTTCAATCACATTCATGGTATGTTTTATTAATTTTAGTTTGTTAGATTTCTTCGGCTATTTATTGTCATTTAATATTCTTAATCAATATTTGCTCTTTCAAAATTCTTTTTAGGTCATATTTTGGATATACTTATTCTTCAGTAACATTATGCACATGTAATATTGCTTCTTTTGTAGTTATTTTGTGGTAAGGAAAAGAGCTTCACAGATGATACCAATTGATACTGTACGGCTCTATGACTACTCACTTTGGCGACAGATTTGGCGGCTTTTTATACACCTAAACTTTAGTTGTAGCCATATTTCGAGAACTTTTGCTATCTCTCAAATTCTGTGGCATTCTATAACATTCGATGCCATATTACGCGAACGATGAAGAGATGTCAGTAGCCAAGTAAATATATCAAGAATTGTGTGTAGTTGAGCGAAGTCTCTTTGCTGATCTTTTACGAGTTCTCTTAGTGCCTTTTGTGCTGTGAGGTTTTTTTACTGGTTTGTTGCTTGTTTTACTGCAAATTCTGTTTTATGCTTCTTCCCTGTTTTGTTATTGGAAATCTGAGTTTTCGTATAGATTAATCCTGATATTCTTAGGATCATTCGAATTCAACTACCTCAAAATATTGGAAACTCACCTGAGTTTCTACTTTAAAAGTAAGAATATTCCTTCACAATTCGTAATGTCAGTCCTTGTTCTTAAGGGATGGATATACTAAAGAGGAGTCCGCTTAACTGATGGCTACTATGCATATGTAGACATCTCAATAAACCTTCTTTTCTCCAAAACATATGAAGCGAGTGTTTCTAACGAATAATGAATGCACGCAACACGGATATTCAATCAATCAATCATTATTAATATAAAAAGGCGATAATATTTTAGTGACGTTCAGTAGTTTCTGGCGACTGCTGAAGTTTCATTAAAAGGGCGTTTGGTGCATATCGGTATTGATGGAGTTAAAATGTCTGTATTCCTGACTGAACCTATTGAGATTTGTCATCGTACAGCCTAAGGATGTATTTTGAAAATGTTCTACATCAATAGTTAGTTTCGAATTAAAGTAGTTTATAAAAATGTATTATTTTTTATCTTTTAAGTTTTAATATATTAAAAAAATATAAAATATATAAATATACTAAAATATAAAGAACATTTAAAATTAGTCGTCTGCTACAAATTAAGAAAATCTCATATTTCTAATTGGCTAGAAATCTCATGAAAAATTAATTCCATAATTCTGTTTTCGCACGCATGAATAAGGTTTGACGGTTTTCAAACACAGTTTTAAAAAACCGGTTTTTTAAAGTAAATTTGTCACCTTCGAAAACCGTTTTTTTTAATTAAGAAAACCGGTTTTAAGAATTCATATTATTATGTAAAGATTAATTTTGAACTTATTTGATTTGTTATTATTCTATGCATCGAGCAGCAAACACATTTTTTCAACGTTGCAAGCACGTTGGCCAGTGCTTGTGCACTGCACAGTTGCGCCTCGAATTCGTCAATTTGTGTTTTTCATGATTTCAAGCAAAAGTTTGATAAAGTTCATCTGTTGCTTCTCGTCGGATGTTTTGTCTATCGGTATGAAGTCGGTGCTAATAGAAACGGCAGCAATTTGACTGGCTCGTTTCGAAGACCGTGAGAAAGGAATAAATAATTCCCCGTTTTCTGCTTCTTGATCACAGTATTTAATGATATCATATAAAATTTTCTTCGTACCACTCCTGAAAGCTTTTTTACACCACTTGAACTAGCCATATCAATACGAAATATTCAGTTAAAATAAAATGCTGTCAGAAATGACACAACACTCACATACACGTGAAAAAATAGATAGAACTAAAAAAGTATCTAATGCGAGAAATCCAAGGACAAATGTGCTCATCGCTCCGCGTCTCATCCCTTAATGAAATGGAATTGTCGAAATGGGGTCTCAGAATCTGATCCGTCTCGAGTCACGACAGGTTTGCTTAATACTGTGGAGGTGAAACTGGAAACAAAAAATATAAAGTTGTTATATTTGGTAAAAATAACGTAAGTATTAGGTATGTTTAATTTTTATGTTTATATTTTCTATTTTCCATTTTAAAATTTAAATTTTATTATATAAATTTCTTTTATCAAAAATTAGTGTAAAATAAGAAGTTCTGGCCTCTGTTTAATGGAATTTTAAATAAAAGACAGGGTGTTAAAATATTCCATATTTTCTTTCGCAACGTTTTAATATAAATTATGTTTTTAGCAAGCATTAGAATTAGATAAAGAAGTGTTTTTTTTTCAAAATTCCTAGAAAATGAGTAGATTAGATTATTTTAAATTGAATTAATATTAATAGTTAAAATAATAAAATTGTAAAATAAACATCAAAAATATTTATTCAATAACTTCATTTTTAGATAAAAATGAGTAAGTCGGAAGTTTGGGATAGTTTCAAAAAGTTAGGGACAGACAAGGCAATCTGAAATCATTGTAATAAAATGTTGAGCTGCAAAGGATCATCTACGAACAATCTACATAATCATTTGAAAGCATTTCACAAAATAATTGTCGGAAATAATATAACTGTTTAGTTTCTTGAAAACCCAGAATAAAAACTTACAAATCCAAAGACACTGAAAGCTGAATTTTCATTATTTGAACAAACGAATAAAAGAACAAAAAACTTTGATTTATAATTTGATGCCAAGCTCAGTAGCTAGTGAACGAGTGTTTTCAATTTCAGGCAATATTGTGTCCAAAATAAGAACGAGACTTAGTCATCTTTCAGTGGATAATTTGTTTTTTAAAATCCTATTTTCTTAGGAGAAATTAAAATTAGTGAAAATAATATAAATGTTATTTGAAATTTTTGTTTGAGTTTTCGTTATTTTGTGTAAGTAATATGTATATGAAATCTTTAATTTTTTTTTATATTTTGACTTTGATATCGATTTCGTTTTTTGTTATTTTTATATAAATTAAAATAATTTTTTAAAAAAAAATAGAAGAGGGAAAAATATTTTATATTTACCTATTCAATTTTTTTTGGCAAAAATTCGAAAACAGGCTAAAACCGGTTTTTTTGGAAATATCGAATTTGAGAACCGGTTTTTGTATAAACCCTACGCATGAAAGAAGTGAAATGAAAGTGGGAAAAGCACCACTCTTGAATGCATCCTTATAATTCACGAATCCCGTGATAAATGAAACAGGTAACTGAAACTAAATAAACCTTAATAGCTTAATTTAAATATTATCTTAAATAAAAGTATCGAATAATTATTTCTTATAATAATGGAGATTAATTTAAATGAAGAAATAAAAAAATAGCTTTAAAGTTTCTTTCTTGTACCTAAAACTTCATACACTTAACGAAAATATAAATGCTTATTTAGCAATTATTTAACATATTTTCTTGATAAAAAAGGTTTAACAGTTTATAATATAAAATGGATGTTGGTATTTTGGATTGCATGAATTTAAAAGTCTGTCTTTTCATAAATTTCATCCGCATTCTGATTTAGTTTTATATATCTGATGTTTTAATACGAGTGTATTCTGTCTTCCGTTGGTACATTCATAAAATATTCATTCAGTACCCTTCTACAAAATAATCTGATGTTTTCTCAAAAATTTATATTCCATTTGGATAGACATAATCTAACCTATATTAAAGCTGCTTGATTAAAATTTCATTGTGATTCGAAGCTTCGTTGTTTACCTTGGTTAAAATATACTAGAGAGATTCAAATCTAAACCATATAAACGTGGGACAAAAATTCAAGATTCAAAATTATTTCTTTCGTAATTTATTAAAATTCTATAAACAATAAAATAATCAGTATTAATAAAAATAATAAAATGATATAGTTTTTTATACAAAGGCATATATTGCATGTTTTTAAGTACTGTTTTTGAACATTCAAAAATTCAGTTATATTAAATTTCCATTTCAACTACGGACTATTCTTCCATAGCAATATGCATCCAAAGGAACAATTGAATTATAAAATTTATAATCATTTCATTATATTCTTATGTGAATAACTTATTCAAAACAATAAAAAAATATAGAGAATATTAAATTACTTATAATCTAAAGGGAAAAATTGAATAATTCACTTTTCTAATTCTTTTGTGACATTTGGAAATGTTTGTTTAGAACATTGAGTATTGTCTTTTGCAATACATTTGATTTCTAAGTTTTAAAGCAAGTTTAACATTTTCACATTTCTAAATTTTATGAAATTTGGTAATGTGCGCTTTATATCTTGAGGAATGTTTTATGATAATATTCATTTTTAAGCTGTAATTCTGTCGTCTTTTATAGGTTGCCATGCACTAGGATTTAAAAGATTAGCTTAAAGATCGAATAATCCCGAGATAGTAACCCAGCTTCTTTAAGTATCGTAAGCAAGTCTTCCGATATTGGATATATACATACTATTTTGTTGCTGTATAGAAAATTTGTGTAGGGTGCTTGCTTAAATTATATTTTTTCATCTAAAATCAGTTGTGAAAATCATTATTTCAGTCATAAAATGACTGCTTATATTTTCTTTAAGCGAAACTACACCCAACCTCTTAAAAAAAGAGTCATTTATTTACAATTTTTCTAATAAACTATTTAACCATATCAACTAATTAATAAAATATGTAAAAAAATGAAAAATATAAAAGTTTTTCAGGATCCCTTTATCTTACTTAATCTTAATAAAAACTTTTATTTTATAATAGCATTTTATTTTCTCCTATTCGGAACAAGAAATAAGAATAATTTAATCCGATGATATGTCTAAATTATATAGCACTTGAAATCTATCTCTATGACATGCATTAAAAGCTTACTAATAATAAAACTTAATTCAGAGAGGTAATTTATTTTTGCCAATAAAGATTTATTCATAAAACGAGCGACAATTTTTTTTCTAAGATAGTAAAATTAAATTATTTTCAGCATACATTGCTTTTATTTGTACAATATTTTATGGTTTTACTTTAATATAAAAACAGTTATACTTATTTCAGCTATTTTATAGTTAAGAAATCTGATAAAAATTGTTGCATTTATAGTTAATACATTGCTTTTACTACTTTAGAATGATAGAACGTTTAGAATTCTGTAATTCGGCGAATTCGTAAACGGTGCAGTTTTTTTTTGTCACTATGGAGTTTTCGGACCTTTGTGCAGGAATTTTTCAAGCATTATTATTTGCTCTATAGTTCGCCTTTTCGAAAAAAGTATTCGATTCTTTAAAAATGTATCTTTGCTTGTTAACTCAACGAATGGATCAAATTGATTAAAAATGGCTGAATTCCTTTTGAAATGGCTTAATAATTACATAAAGAATCTTTCACTAAAAACAAACTTTGGAAATACAATATCTATTTGCAAATACTAGACAATTAAAATTATGATTTGCAATATATAAAATTTAATAACCCTATCATATGTAACCATAAATTAAATGCTATGAATAAAATTTAAAAAATGTATTTCACACTATCTTTTTGAAATACTGGGATTAATTTATGCTTGTCTGTCTGCATTAACGGTTTTCCTGCTTTTTATTTATTAATAGGAATTTAAAATTTAATATTGTAATTCGATAAGACTGAAAAATGTGAATTTAATGCAATCAGTCTACTAAATAATAGTAAGCGTAGAATAATTTAATGATAAGTTAGAGATTCAAATATGATAAAGCTAGAATACATTATTTGTGGTTGTCTCCAAAATGCCGAGGTTTAACCATAATTAGTTGTCTAAATAAAAATTAGTAAATAAATAGGACCATTATTTTAAGCTCCAGGAATAATTCAGAAAACAATTATATTCATTAGTTTTTTTTTTTTTTGAAACTAAAAGGAAACAAGTGAAAGCGGAAGAAGGACATTAAATGTTGGCTCTAAAAGGAAAAAAATCTTGTTCTATCGTATACTGTTTGTTTTAAAATCAAAGGAAAAAGAAAAGAAGAATTGTTTTAGCGCATAAAATTTATACTTGAGTTTCTACAATATGCAAATCTTGGAATCTTTTCTGCAAATCATTGGAACGGTTTTTCAAGAGTAGAATAAAAAGAAATTGCAGATCCATTTTAAGAGACCAATTTTCGTTGTTTCATTTCTTTCATAATCCTTTTCCTCTCTGAACTTGAAGTTTAGATATTCCCAAAAAACTTTCATTGTTATAAAGGTAAAAAAAAAAAAAGTGCAGAAAATTTGTATTTTCATTAAAGTTAATTATCTATCAGTGTATATAACCCGAATTTGAAACTCCAAAGCATTTTTTATCATTCTGCAAATATTTTTAATATATACTAAAATTTTTCAATTAAAAACTGTTAATCTAGTTTTTTTATTATTAGCGGAGAAAAATGAATCGAATTGGTAAGGAAAAAATACATTTTTCTATTGGTTCAATTTTGAGTTTTGAAAAGATATGTAATCGTATATTTTCTAAAATCAGCATTTAAATTGAAACAATTTATAAATGAACGTAATTAATTTTTCTCGTATTTTATTGGTCAAAAAAAGATAAATAAAAACTCGTTTGATTCTTCATTTTATTTTCCTTGAGGATTAAAATGAAAAACTTTCTCTTACAATGTAGTTTCATTTATCGTTTAAGATAAATACTGAATTGAAATGAATTTCTCTTTTTTTTCAACGAATACAAAAACAATTACTTTTTAAAATTTGACGTTTAGATTTAAGATATAAATGTAAATTCTTTTCAAATTAAGAAAAATATGAAACCTCTGTTCTGAATTGAAATATGAGTATTAATTCTTTACACATGTTAAAATTGTATTAAGCTTGAAATGTGGTGAGCTCAGCCAATAAGATTGCATTAATAATATACTTTTTGATTTGAAACATAAAACTTGTAATTTATTTCAATATTTACTTTATAATTATATTTTTTGTAAATTTTTATATTATGCAATATTTTTTGCAAATTTTCATCATGGAAATGTAGATATTTCTTTTTGGAAATAAAATGGCAATAGAAAATAGAAATATATACGCATACTATTTTTTTCAAATATTGAGCTGATTTGAAGATGTTTTTATATTCAATAAGCCAGTTATAGAAAAATTTAATTATCAAATCATTTTTTATTTAATAATTATTATTAAATTAATTTTATAATAATTATTATTAGTTAATTTTCTATTTATAGTCATTATTAATGATATGAAAGAAGTTATGGAGAAATTATTGAAAACTGAAACCTTTGTTACTGACATGTAGATGAAGTTTTTTATATTTTTTTCTTATCCAGAAAATGGCAACTAAACGGTAACCGGCTCCATGTGACTGTCATCTGTGAAAGCAGAGAGGAAAATGAAAATCAGGCTCAGTCGTCCGGCAAAGGATGATCGGACCCCTCTCTCTCTTCTCCACGCATGCGCAACAGAGGGTATGCTTTCCTAAACGTGCAACAGATTGGCCGAGATACTCTGACGAAGGAATAGACCAAAAAGAAAGCTTCGATTTAAGTCTGCTCGTACTTTTTACACTCCTCAGAAGTCATCGTCTCTTGCTAGCTGATGCTTGCTTAAAATCGTTTGGCTGCAACAATTATTGTCTGCTGTTCAATAAGCGATTGCATTCGTCAGCTGTTTTTGAAAAAGGTAGGACTTTTGTTTTATGAAATGCATTCCATAAAGAGGAGCTATACAAATAGTTTATTTGCATAAACTTTAATTGTAATTTGCAAAAATTAAATGTTTGCAGCGCAGTTGCATTCGAAGACAGTTTTTCGAAACTTACATAAATATTAGAAAAGGTAAAAATGTTGAATTTAATTTTCTAGTATTATATATTTCGTGTGAGCATTTTAAATTAAGAATAATTTCCTTTTATTAAAATTGTATTTTTTTATTACATTAAGCACTTTGAGTTTTTTTAAAAAGAGAACAGTTTTTTCAGGGAAATTAAATCAAAATACTATAATTTAATTGAAAAGTGTTATAATTTAATGCATAAAAGTACTGAATAATTTACAATTGCTTAACGTTCCTTTTGTATTTTGTGTAAAAAATTTTAAGAAGAAAGTTTGAGTTTTTTTACACAGTTAATGCATATTTGGTTTGAGTTCGCAGTTTTAATATTATTAAACAATTATATTGGTGGCATAAATAGTTAATATGCGTTCAAAAAACAAGTATACTTTGATTTTATATTATTTGTGAATTAGTTGGAAATACGATAGATCAATTTGGTTTTCGTATTTCTCAAGTACAACAACAAGGAGTGCAAAAATGTTTTGGGAACAAGAAGTGAATTTTATTACACGTGAAATCTTATTGAATATTTTGAGTTGAATATGTTTGTAATCAAAAAAGTGTTTTGAAAATCCTCACTTAATTATTGATACATCAAGACTACATATAATAACTGGAAATATCATTAAACTTTTATTTAAGTTAATTATTGAATGCCTTGTATAGAGTAATGCGCAATTATTTCACTTTCTTTATTCAATGCTTTCATTATTATTTCCTTAAATTCGTTGCTAATATAATGTAAAATATTTTATATAACTACATATTTTCAAATGCATATATTAATTATATTAGCTAATTAATCAATAAGCGAATAATGGAAATTTGAAATATCTTTTATTTTTATAAGTTGAAAATAACTTACGAAATCTAATAATAATATGACATGATGCTTGGTATCTCTTCAAATGCAAGTTTATTCTCAAAATATCTTGTACAAAAGTAATTTCGACGAACGGATTTTCAAAATCCGGTGGTTTAAATATATGGCATGGAATTACTTGTAAAATTGCTTTATTTTTAAATTTGCAAATTTTGCTTGAAAGAGCAAATAATCCACCCATTGACCAAATTTATGTAGTCTAGTTTATTAATAAAATAAATTTTATATAGCTCTTCTGATTAGCTGCTGAATGCAGTGACTTACTTCTCTTCCTGATTTTTAAATAAAATATTATTTTCTTTTATGTGGATGAAATAAAATTCAAAACCAGTTTCTCTTTATTAAATTTCCGTTTCATTTTGAATAAACAAACTGAATTTTAGAATTTTGCTTCATTTTAAGATAATAATAGCTCCGTAACTGGTATTAGAAAAAAAATAATCACATTTTAAAGACCGATTATATACACGCTTACTTAAGCATTGCAAATATTTTAATCTTGCTTTTCACTAAATGCTTTCAAGTATTGAATATTTCTTGAAATGTTTATGGCATACAAAAATGTATTAGTATAAGATTACAACTGTTAAAATTCAAGTTTACTTCCATGAAGTAATAAAATACTACAAATACATTATAATTTCATTTATAATAACGCATTTTAATTTCCTTCAAAACTGATTGGTACTTTGACCATTTGAATTATTAAATAATGAATGTAGGCTTCACTATAATATTTTTAATGTTTTTTTGTTTTTAATAAATAATATTTTTAATGTTTTTAAATAATATTAATAATTACTAAACATCAGAATATATAAAATTGTATGTTTTTGTAATCGTAAATAACGTATTCGAAAGAAAACAGAAAAGCATTTAACGTGAATTCTTCTTTTCCCGTTGAGTTTCTTAATAAGACTCCATATTATACTTAATTTAAAAAGGTTTTAACGTTGGATTAAAAAATATTTTAATGAAATTCGATATTAATTCACACATTTATGCCTATCATTATTTTTATTATTTTCGAACAATTGGTATTTCTATTAAAAGAGATTGTCCATAACAAATTTTATGATATTTTTCTTCCTGAAACATCTTTTAACGGCATAAATAGTTAAAAGCTTTATCTTTAAAAGCTTTTTATCGCTCAAGTGTTGTATACTCAATTGAAATAAGAGCCGAGAAATCTGAAAAGAAGAAAAAAGTTTCAGAATATGTTTTATGATTTTAGTAAAGTTTCATAGATAATAATTGGCCGTTTAATGTTTAAAAATTTCCAACAAAAAGGAAATTTTACCGGAATAAATTGCAGTGTTTTCCCTTAGAGTTTGATGCAAAAGAATTGTTATCTATTTTATTTTTTGGGAAATATCTTTTTCTAATATGTGTTGATATTTTATTGAAAAGAAGTATTTTATAACATATATCATTTTAAAGCATATATTAACACTCTTTTCTTAAAACTTTATTGTTTTCTTAGTATTAAAATCAATAAAATTTCATTTATACATTTTAGTGTAGCACTTATTACTATCATTCTCGGAGTGCATGCGTGTCTGAATTTGATAAGGAAATGTAACAAATGTTCTATAATGGATTAAATTGTATTGCTGTTCATAAGATTCAAAAGTAGAGGTATCACTATTTCTTTGAGAATACAGAATTGGGATTCTGTATCTCAATGGTGTGCTTTGCTGTAAATTTTGTACTGCTGACAATTTTTATAGTGTTTTTAATTTTTATTAACCTGTTGTAAAAAGGAGCGAATAAATCAGCTAACTTTTAAATTTAGTTTTCCTATAATATTATATGGTTTTAATATAGATCTTGAAGTAATTTATCTATTATGAGGAACTCTTTAGTGTAAAAGCTCTCATAATTCTCCGAGAATTTACGATCTCCGATGGAGAAGTTTTTCCTACTTTATTTCGATCCACTTCCGATTTAGAAATCGCCGCTTTTTTATTTATTTTCCAAATTTTGGAAATTAAAAATCCGATTCAATTAAGAATTTGCTAAATATAAAGACATGGTACATATTAAGTTTGTCATAATAAATCAAATGCATGAGCGTTGTTTAAATGTGGAAATATGGATAGGAAATGTAGAAAATGGATGCATTGGAGAAATGTGCAGGTATAGGCAGAAATAGAAATAAAGCAACTGTGGGGACTTAGGCTAATAGACAGTGTGAGTTAGGATCTCTATCCTCCATTTTACTATGGCATTCCAGCTTACGCGGTATTGATATAGTAGATTTCGTAGAAAAGTCAGCCTTGTCGCTCTAAGAATAGTAGGAAACATTCTCTTGGAATAGTAGTGGTATAGCTCCTGTGAAGAGGGTAATTGGTAATTTCTCCAAGATAGTCGGACGCAATCTTTTTACTTTCTTATCTGCAAAGTGTAGAGATATACGAATAGCAAATATATTGCAATTGTCAAAACAAAAAAACAAAAAATCGAACTCCAGATTTTGACGAATTTCCACGTTTTCGAACTCAGGGAGTTCGAAAACAATTTTTGAAATTATGGTGAAGACATCATAAGATCATCCAGTTCAGTTTCTTTGTAAGGTTTTCAGTTCATGAGTCTTCGGTTTAAGATTCACAACTTTGAGGTCTGTTTCCAAATAGTATCATGTTGCTTTGAAATGAGACGTAAATATGACTGAATTTAATATCCCACCAGCCAAAAGGAATTTTTAAGCATGTTGTTACACTAAAATCAGAACCCTTTATGCTGCTAAAAGATCCAACATGCTCAATAAATGAATAGCGATGTTATTTGACAAGAAACCACGGAAAAATAGGTATCAAAACACAATTGATACTATACACAAGAATAGCATACAGTAAACAGTAGCGTATAAACTACTAATAATAGATATCAAACTATGAAATTCCCTTTCAAATCTCTATTAAATAATCATAACAGCACAAAGCTCTCGAGAGATCTATCTATCTCTCTCTCTCTTGACTCGGCTACTACTCGCTTGATCTAAATTCAACTGCCTCTTTCTTTCTAGTTTCTATAGCCATCATGACGACAGGTAACGAATTTTCTAGACGAAATGCCATAATTCGAATTCTAATACATTTATCGTCGGATTCTCGAATTTTTTCGTCTAATCACCAAAGCAATTGGTTGTTGATCTGGTATCCATATATTATTTATTATAGTTATCTGTAAAACTCTCTTCCTTGTCAATGATCAAACTTCTAGGGGAAGCAATATTACTAATAACTAAATAATTCAATCGTGTCAAAATGTGTATGGAAAACCCAAGGTATAATTAGGACGTTGAACGAACAAGAAATCGAAATGTCCCCCCCAAAAATAAGCATCTGAAGTGGAGTTCATTCTATTTTTAGAATACTATACAAAGAGTCATATTGTACGTCATTTCATTAGAAATATATGGCTTGAATTTTTAAGTCATATCTTTCTAATGATTTCTGATAGAATTTTTCAAGATATTTTCATAGAATTTTCATATTGAATTTTAGGTATCAACCGGGCCTTAGGTGACATTCAGTAAATTTAGTTCAAATATTAACAACGCAAATGGGCTCAAGGCCATAATTATTGAAGGAGAAGTCATTTAAGTGAAGGAGAAGTCATTTAATCGCTGCTTTGGGAAACCATTTAATAGCAGCTCGAAGCCTTTCTCTGCAATATTATATTCCATAAACTTGTTTTCTAATATTTTTTCATTTTATATTAAGACTTACTCTATTATGTGTATTTCTTGCAAAGAAATTCATAAAACTCATATACAGACAAAACTGTTGAGCCAGTCTATTTTACAACGACATACGTTTACTGTAGAAATGGCTTAAAAGAAAATTTCAACAAGAAATATGATGGCATTAACTGCGATATTCTATTAAAATTGAATTTTTGCCTTCTTAGTTTTTCCCTGTATATTTAAAATTGTAAAAACATTTCATTTATTATAATTTACCAGTTAACTGTTTTTGAGGAGTATATTCGTCATGAAAAAAATACAATATTTTGAGTTATGACGTGTTTATTCGATGACAATTATTATATTTATATAACAATTGTTTAATTATTATATTTATAATTACTTTTTATTATACTTATATATATATAATGTTTGTGACAATTTGGATAGTATTTTTCGAAGAGGTCGAAACAATTAACTAGTTAAACCTATATCTTATAAATAATAAACCTATACTTTTTCAAGAAGATAAATCTCAGTTAATCAATGTTGCTATTCAAAAGATTTAACATAATCTTAATATGAAAAACAAAAAACTAACTAACTAAGAACAGATACCGTTTATAAATTTCGTAGAATATTTTTTCTCCGGGTTCTAATTTAATACTTTTGTATAGGTTTATTTTAAATAAATTCATATTTTATCAATTTGCTAGTAAAATTTGGCTATCAACTGGTTAGCTGGGGTTATTTTTTATATTTAATTTCAGATAAATCAATTAGATATAACTGCATATAAATAATTCTATCTAATGGTCGGGCATTAAAGCTACATTATTTAATCGCCTTGCACATACTTTATTCATAGTGCATGATCTATTCAAATCCAGACTAGTCCTCTGACGTCATTATGTTATTAAGAGTGTAGCTGTGTAGTTAATCTATCTTCTAAATGTCACGGTATTATTAGATAACTTTTTTATTGGTCTTATAAACTGCGTAGATATTAAACAAAATCATTCTCCTTTAAGTTTCAACAATGGAAGAAAATCACGAGTTGATTATTTACTTAAAAAATAAAAGCGGGTTGCATTTCAGGACAAAAATATAGTCTATCGTTGGAAATTAGGACAACAAGTAATGTTTTCAAATTATTGCTAAATAAAAAAATTAATAATTTAATAAATTATTTAAATATTTAAATTAATAAAATATTTAAATAATTAAATTAATAAGTTATTAAAAAATTATTTCAAATTATTTCAAATTTTGAAATGATATAAAATTTATTTTTGTGCAGCGTAATATTTTTAAGAGTTATGAAAAATAAACACCAAAGTCAGTTTGATTTGTAATTAATTAAAATCTACAAAAAAAATTGCTCTAAAATGCACATTTCCTTCCTTTAAAGCATATATGGACCGAATTTGGTAGTTGTAGGTTAAACGGGCTGGCCTGTAAAGCCCGCATGCAAGCGCGCGCACACACACACGCACACAGAGAAAGAGAGAGAGATCTTATTAGTAAAAATATAAAAGCATTATTTACTTTTTTTTATTATTTCAATTTCAGAAAATGAGAATAAGCAATTTGCCATTTTCTTTCTTGTATTATTCAGATTGTTGTACAAAAAATCCGCAATTGACTTTCATTCCTTCCAAGAACTCATCTTTTATCTCTTAAATTAGGGAAGCATGTTGAATGAAACAGTATTTCAATATGGTACACCAGTTCTGTATTCCAGTCTTAGTTCTTTCACCTGTAAATCATGCTTTCTAAGCGATGGAGTTATTAGACGGAAAAACATTGATGATATTTGCCAATAAATTCAAAATATGCAATTTAATCCATCCACGAACGTATTGGATATCAGGATGTGCAAGCAAATATGTTGACGAAGCTGTTCTTTGATTGTGCTGTAGAGGACTGAATACACACATCGTAATCCTTTAGTGATGGTGTTTGATATTTTTCTTGTTTTCAAGATATGCTGTTCAAATTTTTGATACGTGCTTGCTAACATGTTTTGTGGTCAATACAGTTTTAATGACCATATTTTCATCAATTGAAAAAGGTTTCGTACAAAACATTGACTTTTATCCAAACTCGTACCTTTTTACTGCCATTTAAAATAGTTAAGTTTAGTAAAAATTGTCGATTAGACTTGCATCGAAATAGATGGTTTGTTTTATTGCTGTTACCGATTCAGAAAGATCTTATAGTAGAGGAGCTGATTGCTGGCTTATAATTTTGAATTCTGAGATTCGTTTTGGGTGAGCTGACCTTCTTTATAAAACGAACTGCTTTTTGATGATCCACAATTTTGGTGCCGAATTCCGGTTTAGGTGAGGCGAGATCTTGCACATTTAATGCTATGAAACTATAACATTGCTTCGTTGCACAATTAATCTTATAGTAAAAAGAGAATTTTATAGATAACTTTATTAAAGGTCAAATCAATCATTCTTGACTTTTACGACAAACTTGGCGATCTTTTTATGACTTGGAGGCAAATTTCATTGTTTTTGCAATAAAACTGAAGGTTCTCGAAAATACAGGAGTTAAAGCGATATCCCAATTAGGCATTGAGATATAGAAATTTTTCTATAGTTTTCAACGCCTCGTATCGCATACCTCTAAACATGAGAGGTTACAGCGAATAAAATCTGTCAATCGAATTCCTCAGTGTGTTCATGGGATGAGATCTCTAGCCCTAATGTATTCTTTAATTAACCACTCGCTGCTTGCATGCGTGTTATGATTTCTAATAATACTGTTTTCGTGCTCGTATCTGATGCGGTTTCTTACCTTTTTTTGTATATTCTTGTAGAAAAGCGTTGTTATCCATCATCGAATTTCTAGGACTTTTTAATACACTTGTCAGTCTTTAATATTATTATCACTATCTTCCATATTTCCTTTATGAATGTTATTATGTGCATCGTTAGATGCACTTAATTACTACCAGTTGAGTGGATTGAAGATCTTTTAAGACCTCTCAAGGATTAAAAATTAGGTTCTACTTTTTGACATTGAGAAGGACGTTAATGATTCTTCAGTATTACTTTTTGACATTAAGGAAGACCTTAGTGTTAATGATTATTCCTTCTTAATTTCGGACATTAATGAGGAAAATGTAATGTAAATGATTCTTCCGTTTTAGTATTTGGCATTAATGAGGATTTCAGTGTTAGTGATTCTTCCGTTTCACAATTCAAATTAATGAGGATCATAGCATTACTGATTATTCTGTTTTATTTTTAGCATTAATGAAGATCGTAGTGTTAATGATTATTAAGTTTCACTTTTTAGCATTGATGAGGATCTCGGTGTGAATGCTTCTTCTGCTTTACTTTCTGGTATAATAAGGATTTTAGAGTTAATGATTTTTTCGTTTTACTTTTCATCATAAATGTGTATCTTAGTGTTAATGATTCTTCGGTTTCATTTTTTGACGTTCTGGTTTTCCAAAGTGCCTTCCTGCTACCGGTCCATTTTTTTTTCGGCTTGGGAATGTTTGAATTTTTTTTATACTATCTCTTGCCTGTAATCAGCTGCCCTCTTCATTTGACTATGTTTTAAAATTACGAAATATGTCAAAAATTAGAAAAAAAGGCTGAAAACACAGTAGAAAGCACCGGTTCTTGTCGACCAAAATATTTTTAGGGTTTCTTCATAAGTAAGATATTAAATACCTAAACTGAAATCATTCGCAAATTATTTTCATATTTACTGTGAAATATCTGATTACATGCGATTGGGAACAACTGTTATTAATTGTAATGGAGTTGAGAAAATAAAATAGTCTTTCACTAATTTCTGGAGTTTATTTTTCTCAAGTAATGGATGGGTTTCTGGACTTCTCAGATTAAATACAGCGATAGGTCCTTCCCTAGTAATCTTCCTATTTTAGAGATTTGACTCCGTGTGATTTGTTCTTATTTTCACGAAATTGTTACCGTTTATAATTTATTGATTTTATAAAAGGAAATTTTTCTATGAACTCTATAAGGTTTTTTTCCAAAACTTCTTTAAGGAATATTTTGACGATTAAAAAAAGTAAAAGTGCATTACAATTGGATATAACAATGCAAAATAATTTCATTATTCAAGTATCGCTTCTATCAAAAATTGAATATTCTCTGTCATTATTAATAATAAACATTAGTTAGTTGTCTGAATGTCAAACAAGCCTGAATTCTATGTTCGTAACAAATATATTTTTCTCGATAAGAATGTGAAAAGAAGTGAAAGCATTCGAGGAGAAAATCAATTTATTCATTGCTTTAATGAAATATCTCAAATTTGTGAGGCCAGATATTTATAAAAATTACCACATCATTTATTTCGTGACAGTAATATGTCGCAGAATTTTATGAAGGAAAATTGTTGAGGAATAATATCAATTACCACTTTCTTTCAAAAATTATTACTTATTCTTTCTCTAATTTTGAAACAATTTTATGCGATTTGATTAGTTTCCTATTTGTAAAGATTGGATTTTGTAATTACTAGTTAACTCACTTTTTTATAGTCACGAGTTTTTAAATATTTTTATTATGTATACTCGACGACAATATTCCATTTTAATATTCTTAAAATTCAATTACTAATAAATGGAATGAAATGAAATAAATTTTAATTTTGTATACGTGGTGCCACTTGGAAGAGAATTTTTGAAAAATTAATTTCAGAATTCCATGATATGTATAAGGTACGCGATATGTTCGTGATGAATTTTTTGAAAACCGTTTGTAAATTGTTATTGTTTTGGCCCACGATAGCTCAGTTTTTAGAAAACTCAAATCACATATAAATGAAAAACAAACTCTTGGACTGTATCTGCATTCCTTTATTCTCAACACTCCCAACACACCCTCTCTCTGGAATTCACACATACACTCAAAAGGTTATACGATTTCACCACTTGGTGGCGCTACAAAATTAGTAAGCGGAGCGTTCTGCTCACTTATTGGCGCCAACATTTATCGTTTTAAATATTTACATAAAAAAAAGATTGAAAAAACATCTATGAAACCATAATAGAGCAGTTACGTGGAAATTTTTAAAAAAATTGGAGAAAAGGGATTTTTTTTTTTTTTTTTTTTTGGCTAAACAGATATAAAGCAAAAAATTTTTTTTGCCATTGTGAAGCATTGTGACAACTCTACAATATTTCTAAGTGGATACATTACTTATTATTTAATTCAGGAATTGCAGAACATATTGAGGAAGTATTAGACCAAATATGAAGAAAAAATGTACATTAGATATGAATTTATCAGGTTTTTCGTAAGAAAATTCCTTCATATTCTGCATTTGAGAAAATAGCATCAAAAAGTGTTAAATATCATTAAAACCTATGTAAATGCAATATAAAAGTCAGTGCAACTTTGCAAAATATAAAAGGCTTAGGAACAAAATTCTAATGGTTTATAAAGAAATCCGTTAAAATATTAAGAATATTAAATGAAAATATTTCATAATTTTGCAGAAACCAAATCGAATTTTCAACGTAGTCACATACCTTCAAGTTCGAATAAGGCGAATATTATACTTTTTATTAATCTAAAGTATATTTTAAAATAATGAAAATGATTAATAAACGATGCATAAGGAAGCTGAGTTTCAAATATAAGAAAATTAGCGTCTAAATTTTATTTAATGGCTTACAATTTTTTTATTATAAACACACTTACGATTTAAACACATTTTTTAAAAAAGAAATTATATATTTCCCCTTATATATATTTTATACATATATATGTTTTAATACTTAAATCTATATTCTTTAATAATTCAAAATGAATAAAACTGAATATTCTTCTTTAGATAAGCAATAGTTTTCGCATAGCAAAGAGTTGGCATGAATTGCATCATTGTATTGAGTTAGAGAACAGATATATATATATATATATATATATATATATATATATATATATATATATATATATATACTGCTTAAAACGGCACACATCTAAAGTTGCGAAGTTAGCGAATTTTCACAGCGGCTTTACTATACTGTGCATATCACATTTATATCACTATATTTTCAACACATGTGGTATTATTATATTTACCACATTTGATGCTCAAATGAGTGGGAGATATAGCTAGCAGAAAAGAATTTCGAGGTTTGATCTTTAAATTTCGTCGAATTATTTGAGTGATTCGGCTTGAATGAATTTATACACAAACTTTACAAGTGAATAATTAACTAATTTTAAAGAAACGCATTAGTTTAATTAGAAATGCGTTATACTATTGAAAATATATTGTATAATAGGGCTTATTTCCCTTGTTTATTTTTCATAGAAAATTTAGCTAATGTGTGTTTTTAAGTAGGACGTTGCTTTCTAAATAATTGGAGTTACTTAATCGAAGATAACTGATGTCACTAAGTTGGAAGGCGAGGTTTTAATTTTGGTAAAATAATCCATATTTATTCTTCTACTTATATTCTAATTCATATTCATTACAAAATAATTTTAGAACAGGGATAAAAATATATAAATCCTCAATACTCTGAAATATTGATAAAAGAAATAGAAGATTTTAAGAAAACATCAGATCCCAGAGACAAATTTCGACTATTTAATCTTCAGATACATAATATTTTCAGTTTTATGTTAAATTATAGTTTATTTTTTGCTCATTATTTGCGGATTAAAGAAACTGATACAGCATCAAATGACAGGATTATTTTCTATAAAATTATGACAGGACATTCAAATCTCGCTATATTTCAGTAATAATGTCATATTTTGGCATTTAAAAAGACCATTTAAAAAGAAACATGGAATTTCTTTTTGAACAAATGTCTAAATTGCGTGACTTATAACATTTCACGACTTCCATAGACTAAAAGAATGAAGAATGTTTTGAACGTTTATGATACTGTAGAATAGTAATAGATAAATTTGTAAATATAAATGACCTTTCTTTGCAATTGCATAAATTATTCTTTGTTTTTTTTAATATAATAACCAGTTCATACTCCGCTATTATTTTAAAATTAAAGCAATTTCTGAATATAACATATTTTACGTGGTATATTTAATTTATTCTACTTTTTAATTTGTAGTAAAATAATTTGACATTAATTTTAAACAAAACTGTTAGTGGGATTTATACCACTAGTATATAAAAATTTAAACAGTTCTGACATTTTCGAGAAATTGGTATTAATTCTATATTTATAAAATTTATGATTAGCTAGTAGTCTGATAATTAAAAACAACTCTTTCCATATGCATAAAAACAAATCGAAACTAAACAGAAATTTATAATAAATACGTTTATATTAACCTTCTCAAATTGTGAGCTATATAAAAATCGTTTGGTACTTAAACTCGTTAAAAGATAACTAACTCTAAATCGTTTGGTAATTTTGTACTTTTGACACTTTACTAAAATTAGTTTCATTTTATATTGTGTAAATGCTTATAAATAAAAATATCTATATTGTAAAAATCATTTTAAATCGAAATATTAACTCCCTCCATTGAGGTGTTTTTTGGATAGCGAAATTGTGTTTTTGATTTTTTTTTACACCGTGCCAGCAAAGCAATTACAATATTTTTTTTTTATTTTAAAAACAAAATATTTCTAATTCTTTTATAGTATGATTTACTAATTGCTGGATATACAGGGGCTCAAAAAAATTGAGAGTACACCTTACTTTTACTTGACAAATCCGACTTTCAATATAAATAACACATTACCAGGAAGTGCAAACATATTTTTATTTTTACACATAACAAATGGTTTAATTTAAAGTAAAAATAAAGAAAAATCAACGAAAAAATTTTAAATTGAAAAGTTTCAGAAGCATTTTAAATAAACATACGCAGAATTTTGCCTAAAAGAAATTGAGAATACACCAATGAAATTTTTGCAATATCACGCATAGAAATAAAGTTTCAATATCAAATTGCATGCCTTTTGGCTCTTATAATGGTCTCTAACTTCATGATTCCGATTCGACCAATTTTTGGTGGTATCTGAAGATATTTTACCCCATTCTTGTTGCACTACTTTTTTTAAATGGGTTTTGTTTCTAATTTTGTGTTTTGGGACCACTGCTTCGAGAGTGGTCCACGAATATTCAATGGTATTGATGTCGGGATACTGTGGAGGTGTGTGTAACTGCTGCTTACAATAAAAAATACACCACATCTTGACAATAATTGCCGTGTTTTGGGGGCTGAAAAATTTAATTTCCATCTACACCCAAATTTTTAGCACTTTCATTTAGGTTGTTACGATATATATCCAAGTAAACCACATCTTTTATAATGCCATCTATAAACATTAAATTTCCTACCCCGGATAAAGCCATGCAACATCAAATAATGACGGAGTAACCATCATGTTTAACTGTAGGACGTAAATTTTTTGGATCCTAAACAGTAATAGCTTTCTCCATACAGTACGATGGTTGTCACTGCAAAAATGTTGAGTTTTCTTTCATTACTAAATATAGCTTTATAATTTGAAAAGTTTCTGCAACAAGTTGGATGAACCATATGGTCGCAGCAATGGGTTTAGAGGGAAATTTCTTTTTCCAGTAGGACAGCGACCCCAAACAGAATACACGTAACTACAAAATATGGTGTCTTTTTCATTGTAAACAGCAGTTACACATACCACCACAATACTCCGACATCAATGCCATTGAATATTCGTGGGCCATACTAGAAAAAGTGGTTCAAAAATACAAAATTAGAAACAAAACCCACTTAAAAAAGTGGTGCAAGAAGAATGGGGTAAAATATCTTCAAATACAACCAAAAATTGGTAGAATCGGAGGAACCATGACGTTTAGAGGTCATTATAAGAGCCAAAAGACATGCAATTTAATAGTAACACTTTGTTTCTATACGTGAGATTGCAAAAATTTCATTGGTGTGTTCTCAATTTTTTGAGGCCAATTTCTGCGTATGTTTATTTAAAATGCTTCTGAAACTTTTCAATTTAAAAGTTTTTCGTGGATTTTTCTTTATTTTTACTTTAAATTAAACCATTTGTTATGTGTAAAAATAAAAACATGTTTGCACTTCCCAGAAATGTGTTATTTATATTGACAGTCGTATTTATGAAGTAAAAGTAAGGTGTACTCTCAATTTTTTGAGCCACTGTATGTGCATATACTATATATCACATATGTTTTTCTACTAATATACTATGTAAGAACCTCAGAACAGAGTTTACAGAGTAAGTTGTCCGCACAACCAAAAAATTGAGAATTATTGTATTATTATTATAAAATATAATATTACTCTTCCGATATCATTATTTATCAATATTTCAAATATTAAAGCTTTTCTGAGCTTTTAAGACTGTTGAAATGAACCTCAACTTTACTTAATACGTATATTGCTTAAATTGATGCACTATTATGAATGCTAGTATTTGAAAGTTATCTACGAATGTTTACATGTTTGGACTAAAGGGAATGTGTTATTCCCTTCCTGTTTACTTCTGGAAGTGCTTTCAGAGTAGACAAACATGCATTATTGTAACACTGGTGCCATGATACCAGAAATAACAAATATCACGGAAGTTAAAGCATTTCGTATTTCTAGAATATATAGAGGAAGATAACGTGGGTGAAATAAAATTATGATCTCTTGCTAAAGCCTTCTTTCGTTACTGAATCAGATAAACTTGTTTTGAATGATATATTATTATAATCGTTATATCGAATGATATTTTACTATACTCGTTATATTATTATTAATGTAATTTTTTTAAATATCTTTATATTCTAAAATTAGTGTGCCTTATTATATAAATAAAATAAATTTGGATATGTCATTTATTTTTAAACTAAGATCATTAATATTTATTTTTAAATATTTGAAATATACTATCAGCAGTTTAATTAGTTTATTCAGGACACATATAAATTAATCGGTTATTTTCAAAACTGACTATTTAGCGAAATTTTAATTGAAAGATAGTTGAAAGTACAAGATGTTTATTTAGACCAAAGGAAATATAAATAGTGGTTTTTCATTACTCTCTCTGTAAGATGACGAAACTGAAAGAGTTTCCTTGTTTTTCTCTTTCAGAATATTAGAAAAGGGACCTAAATTTAACACCTCTTAATTATATATACTGCTTAGCACATGTCAGGCAGATTTATTTGAATTTGCGCGTAAATATACGGCAAAATCATATTTATTTTAATTTCTTTTATGACTGATCCATTTTTATCTTTATTTTCCTGCATATGTAATTTACATTTTTAAACACTAATTAAATATGATTCTTGAGATGGAATTTTGTAATTGATTTTTTAATTATAAATTCGATGCATTAAATGAGAAAGATGGCATTATATTTTCTTTTTCAACATATTATTTTTATTATTTTCAGAGTTTAATAATAATAAATTATTCATAAAATTAATTTTTGGCTCTTTGCCAGTGGAATTAGCAATAATTATAGTATAATAATAATAGTATAACAATAATAATTAGCAATGGAAATCGTACAATTTCTGCTTTAAGAAATTTTTAAAAAGTATGAAAAAAACCAAAAAATAAAGTGTCATAAAATATTTTCAATAAATTATTATTCGCAGCATGCATTGAATGTATCGTGAATGCAAAGAAATATAAAAGACATATTTTGCAAAGAAATATAAAAGACAGGATATTTAAGCTGAAGATGATCTTTATAAATTTGTTGAATAAAATTTATATTAAATAAAAAGATAAATAAATTCTTATTCATCATTTGCATAGAATTTTCTAATAAAATTTGTCGCAAAGGAATATAAAAAAACAGATTGTATTTGAATATACCGTAGCTATGACAAATATGTTTAGCAAGACTTTTGCTTTCAAGATGTTTGCTTTATCAACAATTATTATTTGTTCCTTATATTGAATTTTCTAATAATATTTCTTACATTAAATTATAATGGACAGATTATTTATGTCTACCATATATACTATAAATATTTTAAACAAAATTGCCTTAGAAACCGATTTAAATGAAGCTTAGAATGTTAGTTTAACGAAATATGATTAAACCAGGTGAGAGCACAAACCAAAATATGTGTACAGATTTAGTAAGTCTTCCAGCCCTTAATTCATTTTTTCTTGTCTAGTGAGAATTAACTAATGTAGGAAAGCAATTAAACACTGTTACATTAATTGTTAACAAAATTCCGAGAGGGTTTGCGAACAGTTATTTAGCACTTATTAGATCCAGGGGCATAAACAGGAAGCTTACAGCAAATCCTATGACATAGAATTCTCGCATCGAAATCAATTAACCATATTAAATATATTGGTACATTTTTGCATGTCTCTATTAGAGCGGAATAGATACTTCGCTCTATATCAGCTAATTACCCTCTTACTTGAAGCTATTTTTAACCTTAAGCTCAAAACCAGCTTGGATCAAAGAGGTAACGTTTTCAATTAAATTTCTCATCTCAAAGTCCATTCGGTCTTTATTATACTTACTAGATGCTTAGGAGAGCTTCTTCAATTTTCGAGTAGCTTTTACTAATCTTGTTCTGAACTGTTGTTTTTAACCTTTAAAATTAGATATTTTCTAATAAGTAGTTTAATTCACAAATGTTTGTGTCGATTCACCATCAACTTTGAGATAATTGTGCTTGTTCAGAGTCGGTACAAATACATTTTTGGCTTAATTGTGCTTGTTTGTAGTTTGGTGTAAACAAGGTAAAAAAAAAAGTTTTTTTACTTTTTCAAAGGTTAAGAATAATTTTGAAAGTAAGTGATACATGTTTTGTTTTAAGAGACAAATGACCTTTAAGATCAGAAAATTCAGGATTCGCAAGTCGAGTTTGCTGGTGATTAAATTAAGATGTTGATTAAAAAATAATTAAATGCACAATTTTATTTTAAACTTCAAATTTTTGTACAGAAAATAATGTTTCATTCTTTAACCTGCTGATAAAAAGCATGTATTAAAATTAGTTTAATATTTCTTTGGAAGGTCGCAAATTCTAAATCTTATAGAATTGGATATTATTAGCCCTCAATACGATGTGTTAGTTCTAGAAAATCCCCAACCGGAAAAAGGATTTTCCCGTGAATTTTAGTAGCTTTTATTTGAAAAGTTATCGAACTAAAAACGCTGTGATAAAAAGTTCCATTATCGATTTCTGAGTAAATAAATCCGAGACTTACCTTTCTATATCTGGATAGGGAATTCCAGAAGTTTTCAAGTAAAAAAAAGAAGGCCTGGTTTATATAGGCTGAGTAATACATCATTGATGCTTCTAACAGAATTTATTTTTAGAACTTCGTTTCGAACTTTTTCAGCTTCCTCTCTCTAAAAATGTATCAATCGCTTTAAAAATAGATACTTTTAAATATTGGAACTGCGAGTGTGAATTAAAAATAGGAAAATTAAAAATTTATTGAGTAGTACTGTAGTAGTTGGATAATATAGACAAACGTAAATGAAAAGTGAAATTCGCACTTCTTGTCTTAAGCTTAATGACAAAATATCTTAAACTTGATTCATCCGTCTTATTTTAGACTAATTTTTTACGATTATACTTTATAAGGAATTTTTTTCTCAAATACAATGTATGTACAAAGAGAAATTATTGTAATTGTCAAATTCAAAATCGCCATTTTGACAAATCGTCACGTTTCACCCCAGCTTGAAACCGAACACCCCATTTTTGCAATAATGTTTGTCTAAAAGATTATTCAAAACCGCTTTGAGCTATCCTGAAATTTGACAGATGACCTATATATCAGATTTATAAAATGTTATGAAATCTACTCAGTAGATATTTGTGCATTCGGTTGTACAAATGTAAGTTTACACAATGACTACGAAACGAAGAGAGTTAGAGGAATAAAATTTAGTATGCGAATTTAATATCTAAAGTGTAGATATATATCAAATTAGAAAGTAAATCTATATAGGAGGTTAACGTTTTTTGGTCTATCCTTTTGCATGCATATAAGCGAGGTGATTTTAAAACGTGATAAATTAGAAAAATAAAATTTGGTTCACAAGTTTAGCATCTAAATTGCAAATTTTGAGACGCATCATTTAAATAATTTTTTCTCGATCTGTACTTTCTAATATATGCAAATGGATAACTCACAAACACAATGTCTTAAGGGCAGCGGTAACTTGGTGGTAAGGTCTCGGCTTCAGAACCGGAGGGTTTCAGATTCAAGACCCGATTCAAGATCGTTATGTAAGCGGGTCTGGTGCACGTTAAATGTTGTGCACGTTGTTATGGCGTGGTGCGGAGAGGGGGGTAACAGCTCAGGTGTCATCCTCGTCATCTGACCGCGGTTCAAAATTACGAGGTCCCTCCTAAAATAGCCCTTGTGTTGCTTTAAAACGGAACGTTAATATAACTAAACTAAAACAAACACAATGTCTTAAAGAAATATAATTTGGTATGTAATCTTGTGATTACAATTTTATTTTTATGCCAACTTTTGATTCTAATCTATCGGAAAACATTTGTTCGAAAGTTTGGGGGAAATGCAATTACATACCAAATTTCAATGCTTTAGCTCAAGGCATTTTAGAACAATCCTAGTGACTGTCCAATAGGAAGAGTCACAGATAACCAGACACAATGCCAAAAATTTGTTTTTCTAAATCAAGTAAATTCGAAAAATTGAGATACATCGAAATGTCAAGGGCATTTTTTTCCTTAAAGTTATAATGTTTAATCATTGAGCAATTTCAAAGAGAAAAGCTGAAAATGGAAGCTTAAAAGATCAAAAATCACTCATTGATCGAGAACACAATTGAAAGTACTCAGACGCTTTGGACATGAATCTTAATCCACCCTGGAAAATGAAATTTTAAGCATTTTTCAGAAAAAAAATCCTCAGGGCTGTGGTAATGTGTACTTACTTGAGTTTCATTTGCTTACTACATTCAAAATCCTTATTGATCAATGGTATGGTTTCTTTTGTTCTTTTACAACCGGAAAAAAAACCCCTGTATTTACCCTAAGTGATTTTGGAAGGCATTTGACATCCCGTAAATTCATTGTAACGGAACTAAATTGAGCACTTCGAATTCAATTACTAGTAAGAATTTCTTTTAGGATTTCAGGATGTATTTTTGGGGTAATATTTAGGATATTTTTACTTCTTATGTCAGTCGTGGACGACATTTTCTTCTGAAACAGTTTATACGGAAATTTATTCCCAATTAAATATGCAAAATTGAAATATCTGATAAAAAATTGATTGAGTGTCTTAAAATAGGAAAGTCTATGTAATATTAGCTTAAAATAATAATTATATTTTAATTAATTGACCTGACTAAACTAAACTTTTATTAATCATAGAAATTTTTAAACAGCCCTTCTTGATCTGAATATTATTATTTTCTATTTTATTAAAAGCTCGGCCTTTCACGAATTTTAAAATTGTCGCTCTTTTGCATTACAGTTTAAATAACATTTAAACTTATATTTTCATGTCTATATATATATCGCGCGCGTACACACACACACACACACACACACGCACGCACGCACACACACACACACACACACACGAATTTAATTAAATAACAGATAGCGAAAATAGAAAAAAAATTAATAAATGTTAAACTATTTCTCAGACATGCATTTTTTATCAGTAATCAGAAAGGCAAAATTCCTGACAAGATGGAACTTCAAAAGGATTTTCTGTTCCGTTTCCGCTAGGCTAGAAGGCCACTGATCACATTGGTTACATCAAACACATTTCATCTTTGCTTTAAATTCTAGCAAAATATGCATTAAAGCATTGTGTTCTGTAAGAATATGTTTAAAATAGGAAATTGCTCCGATCATTTAGAAATTAAAAAATATGTATTAACTCTCTCTTTCGTAAGACCGTTCAAACTGAAAAACTCAGAATAATGGTGTATCCAAGTTTCTCCTTCAAACACAAGAAAAAATTTCCTAACCCTAAAAAAACAATTCATTAATAGTTCATGTTTCTAACAGTTTGATAACCAAAAGAGGACCCCACTTTGATGATGACTAAGCAAATGTATACTCCGACTTCTTTTGATTGTATTCGGGAAACATACCTATCCAGCAAACTCATCTGTGCAAGCGTTTCTAATAAACAAAGTATGCGCTCCGGCAATCAATCAATCAATCAATCAATTACACTTAATGAACGCGAAGAAAATTTTGACGAAGGAGGATGTTGAGAGACATCTCCGGGGCCCACCATCACTTCATTGAAGGGCCGAAACTTGAGAGCATTTTTAAATATAATATTGGTAAAAGTAAATTAGCATATCTTGTGGAAAGTTATATATTTGGTGATGATATCTGACTTCTTATATGCACACATAAATTTGTCTGTATTTCATATATTAGACAGCATATGCAGCCCCTCTACGTGTTTCAAATATTGTAAACTAGCCGCCTTTGCCAACCAGCCGGTTCGCCAGTGTTACCGCTCGCTACAATTTTCAATTAAATATTTTAAGTAACTGGTCTCTTAAAGGATTCTCAAACAAAACATTTTTAATATTCAAATTTTGATAGTCATACCAAACTTATACTGTTTAGATCGCTTCGTTCAATTTACTATATATATTTTGCTAATTTGTTGTCATTTCCGGCAAAACTTTAACTTTAATTTAAAATGCAAATGATGAAATTGCAATTAATATTAAGATATTTTTTAATAAAACCAAGCGTTTTATTTTATTTATCATCTTTATTGTTATATATTAATTATTATTATTATTGAATGTGAGTATTGCAAAAAGAATCGCTCGGTATTTAAGTCTTATGTGAACTACAAAATATTTTTCATAATTTATGTAATATCTCAAACAATAATTCAACAACAATTTCTGAGATTCAGCATAAAATTCAGTTTTTAGTTTTGTTTTCCAAAGGATTGAAATGAAATCAATAATAATATTTTGTTCCTGCCTATAAATATATTTCAAAAATTATGAAGTCTAAATTTAATACAGCAAGGTATCATATTCTGAGAAATATTCTGGACACACCAAATTTTAAATAAATGAATGAATGTTTCTATTTTCCCCGATCAACTAAGACTTATTTATGAAGTTTTAAATGTTAAA
Source organism: Argiope aurantia (assembly GCA_026543865.1). NCBI lineage: Eukaryota > Metazoa > Arthropoda > Arachnida > Araneae > Araneidae > Argiope > Argiope aurantia. The sequence goes on from JAPMOR010077837.1 coordinate 449,233, forward strand.
AATTTAGAAAAACTCAACATTTTCATAATCTTAAGCCAATTAATCTTGAGAAACCTGTGCGCTGATTGGCGTATTTTTTGAAGCGATTAAATTAAATCTAAAATTATCCTTTTTTTATTGAATAGTGATATTCAAATCTTCACAAATCAGTCAGTTTAAGTGATTGGAAATTATCTCTTAAAAGTCAGTGATTTAGTTGATTGGAAATTAACTCTCTGACCATTATAAAATCTGTGCTTTATCCTTAACTCTATGACCATATAAAATCTATGCATTCTCCTTAATATCTGCTCGAATAAAATATCACATACAAAAGTACTACATAGAACAAACACATCAAAAGTAAACATAACATTTCAATAGTTGCCAAAAAACAAAAGAGAGAAAAATGCAATTAAAAAGCAGACGATATTTAGAAAAGTTCAGATATTTAGACTGGAAAATGAAATTATCTGATATTAAAAACACGCGCAGACGATATTTACAAAAGTAAAAATATTCAAACCTGAAAAGGAAAATATATGAGTTATTCCATCAATAAATGCCATAAGTTTGTTTATATCTTCATTTTTTTATGAGTCATTAAACATCAAAATGGGTCCGGGACTAAATAAACATCCTGTATAGAGAGTATAAAAGGTCATAAAATAATTTTTCTTGAATTTATTTATTAGAAAAAAGAATATTTCATATTTGTTTCATTTTCTACAGACACGTGCCGAAAATTATATTTTTGCAGATTTCATTTCCAAAAAGATTTAATTTATTTTCAGTTAGAGCTTTAATCAATGTGATGGCAACACTTTGAAAAAAGCTAATTTTTTCCCATGAATGCGAAACGTGTTTAATCTTAATTTTTATTTTTTTACGAAAAAACTTATTGAAAAACATAGTTAAAATATTTATTTAAAAATTCATTAAAAATAGAAATTTAATTTTAAGATTAAAACATTAGTATCATTTAAAAGATACATTTTTTATCTTTAACTTCATGTAAAAATCTTTTTTGTGCGGCAATATTTTCGGCAGTTATAGCAGAAACACGTCAAAATTTCGCTTAATTTTAAATAAATAAAATTATAGTTAAAAATTCGAAAAAATAACCCCCAGGTGCACATTCCCGGCCTCCAAGTTATACACGTGCCAAATGTGGTAGCTGTAGGTTGAATGGTCTGGCCTGTAGAGCGCCGCTATATGACAGAACGGAAAGAACAATAAGGATGGTCAAATAAATATCCCAAAGTTCTCATAAGCTTGAAAAGATCCTATTAGGTAAATTTATATGAAAATATACATGATAATAAGTAATTTACAAGAGTACATAAATGATTATATTATGCCGGAATTTATTTAAAATTGTCAATGTTTTCCAAGAAATATCAAAATATAATTTGTCTTGACCTCACATTTAGGATAAAGGTAACCCTACAACTTTTAGTCTTATGTTGTTAACACAAAATACAATTTTCTCTCTTTTTGAAATTCCATTAATAAAGATAAAAAACAAATTTCTTAGGTTTGGTTTTCTACGCTTTTAAGATATTATTTTCTTATTTAACCCTTAATCCTTAGAGCCTTGACTAGCAGAAACTATATTATTTTCTTTCAAGCCATAAAGTAAATGCATTGTTAAAAGAACTATAACTTTGGTTATTCAATATTGAGGGAGAAAAATGCCAATACTTAACACTAATTTAGCTAAGCGATCTCTGAATTGAGGGAGGAAAATTGCATCCCTTTCACGTTTATTTCTATGCATAAAAAAAATTTGATTTTCTTGTCATGCCTGAATTTCTAATGCGCAGTTTTCCTGTGCACATTATTTCCACTCTTTTCAAAACAGTTCTGCAATCTACGTCAATTTATTTTCTTTTATTTGAAGTATTCAAAGAAAAAGAATTATCAAGGAATTCAAGGTTTTGACAAAACTCCATATTTTAGAACTCTTCATATTTAAATTGTCATTCTGTCGCCCTGTATATGAACATGATAATTCAGAAATGCTTTGAGCTAGACGGATGAAATTTGGTGTGTAGATTTATATTTACACACACACACACACACACACACACACACACACACACACACACACACACACATATATATATATATATATATATATATATATATATATATATATATA
>JAPMOR010077837.1:451475-515144 GCA_026543865.1 Argiope aurantia
ACACACACACACACACACACATATATATATATATATATATATATATAATATGGCTAAAATTGTCAGGAAGTATGCCTCTCTGGCGCTTTAAATATAAGTGAAAATTATATCTTTCAAAACATGAAAATCAAGATAGTTACAAATTAACACACAAATTTAGCATTTTAAGTTATGATCTGCACCAAATATTGAATCAAATCCTTCCAAGTTTTTTTTACTGTCTTTTCGTCTGTACTTTTGTATGCACATAAATGGGATAATTCAACCAGGCAATAACATGAATAAATGAAATATGGCATGTAATCTTGTTACTAAAATTGTAAGTTTGTGTGGAATTTTTGTTTCAATCAGTCAAAAAAAGTGAGCTTAAAATGCATATTTGGTTTTCTTTATTGTAATACAAAACACAAAACTCTCATGTGTGGGTCTCTGAAAATGAAATCTGATCAGGCGTTCACTACCTGGCCCAGTGTCTAATTTTATGAGTGAAACGGTGGCATAGTTTATTTATTAGAGAATACGCGAGAAATTTTAATGATAACCATTCACTCTACTTTCAAAAATAAAATATATTAAAGCATTCATAAGTTAAGAAAATAATCAGAATATTTATGGAAAAATGAATTGTATTTTGATGAGTATTAGTTTCCTAATTAATAACAATGTTGGATTAATTTTAAAAATATCGCAATCTTTGCAGATAATTAAGTTGTTGATATCTATATCTATACTTATAATAAAGCTCAATGTGTGTGTGTGTGTGTGTGTGTGTGTGTGTGTGTTGGCGCTCTACAGGCCAGACCATTCAACCTACAGCTACCAAATTTGGCACGTGTATACCTTGGAGGCCGGGAATGTGCACCTGGGGGTTATTTTTTCGAATTTTTAACTAGAATTTTATTTATTTAAAAATTAAGCGAAATTTTGGCGTATTTCTGCTATAACTGCCGAAAATATTAACCGCATAAAAAAGATTTTTACATGAAGTTAAAGATAAAAAATTTATCTTTTAAATGATACTACTGTTTTAATCTTAAAATTAAATTTCTATTTTTAATGAATTTTTAAATAAATATTTTAACTATGTTTTTCAATAATTTTTTTCGTCAAAAATAAAACTGAGGATTAAGCACGTTTCGCATTCATGAGAAAAAAATAGCTTTTTTCAAAGTGTTGCCATCACATTGATTAAAGCTCTAACTGAAAATAAATTAAATCTTTTTGGAAATGGAATCAGCAAAAATATAATTTTTGGCACGTGTTTGTAGGAAATGAAACAAATATGAAATATTATTTTTTCTAAAAAATAAATTCAAGAAAAATTATTTTATGATCTTTTACACTCTCTATACAGGGTGTTTATTCAGTCCCGGATCCATTTTGATATTTAATGACTCATAAAATAATGAAGATGTAAACAAACTTATGGCATTTATTGATGGAATAACTCATATATTTTCCTTTTCAGGTTTGAATATTTTTACTTTTGTAAATATCGTATTTGAATATCACTATTCAATAAAAAAAGGATAATTTTAGATTTTTCATCGATCGTTTCAAAGAAAATACGCCAATAAGCGCGCAGGTTTCTGAAGATTAATTGGCCTAAGATTATGAAAATGGTGAGTTTTTCTAAATTTTTAACATTTAAAACTTCATAAATAAATCTTAGTTGATCGTGGAAAATAGAAACATTCATTCATTTATTTAAAATTTGGTGTGTCCAGAATATTTATCAGAATATGATACCTTACTGCATTAAATTTAGACTTCATAATTTTTGAAATATATTTATAAGCAGGAACAAAATATTATTATTGATTTCATTTCAATCCTTTTGAAAGCAAAAGTAAAAACTGAATTTTATACTGAATCTCAGAAATTTTTGTTGAATTATTGTTTGAGATATTACATAAACTATGAAAAATATTTTGTAGTTCACATAAGACTTAAATACCGAGCGATTCTTTTTGCAATACTCATATTCAATAATAATAATAATTAATAAATAACAATAAAGATGATTAATAAAATAAAACGCTTGGTTTTATTAAAAAAATATCTTAATATTAATTACAATTTCGTCATTTACATTTTTAATTAAAGTTGAAGTTTTACCGGAAATGGCAACAAATTAGCAAAATATATATAGTAAATTGAACGAAACGATCTAAACAATATAAGTTTGGTATGACTATCAAAATTTGAAGATTAAAAATGTTTTGTTTGAGAATCCTTTAAGAGACCAGTTACTTAAAATATTTAATTGAAAATTGTAGCGAGCGGTAATACTGGCGAACCGGCTGGTCGCCAAAGGCGGCTAGTATTTAATAAAATTTGTTTTCTATCTTTAAAATTATTTCATCAGAAATGATTGCTATCTAAAATGTTTCACTCAGTGGCAGTGGTCTCCCTTAAACTTTCTCTCATACTACATAATAAATGCACCCCCTCCCCTACCTTCACTTGAAATTGTGGATCTTAGGTAAAATAGTGAATGTCAGGAGTACTCAGATTTTTATACAAGCAGTTCGTCCGTTGAGAGTTTTTAGCTTTGTATTACAGTAAAGAAAACGAATATATGTAAACAAAACCAAAATCTGACGTGAAACTAAGACTTTAATAATAGGATTACATACCAAATTTCACTCAATTGTCACTGCGTTTTTTATCTATCGCGTATACCTGCATGAGAAAACACAGGAAGATAGATATTCAACCTACTGACAGATTTTTTTAAAAAAATTGATATAAATTTATAATTTATATTCTAGGTCTGAATGCCAATTTTGTGCACTTAGATTTTTACATTCAAGCATCTAGACAGAATTCTACGAAAAGGATTTGGTTCAAAGTTTGAAAGAGATAAGGAAATGTTTTTTGAAGACCCCATATCAAAATTCTTACTTCTTGCGTAAAACATTTTGAGAATCTTGTTCCCAGAAATATAGTTCCAAAATGTGTTCTTCGGTCTTGTGTAGGTATAAAGCGTGGAGAAACGTGAAATTGAATTGTAAGGGGGAATTTTTTTGACGATTGCAATATTTTTTCTTTCTAAGCTTCATATATGAGAAAGTAAAAAGAACGAATAAAAAAAATGTAACAATGTCTGAATCTTGTAAACCGGGTAGGTAAAATTTATTTATATATTTATTCAAATTTCTCTAAACAAAAATGTATTGTATTTTCAACAGTAATATATTATTGCATATAGTTTCCTGATAGTAAAACGGTTAAATTAAACCTCATGTATATTTTTGAAATGCATCAAATACTTTATATCATAATTCTTGCAAAAAATTATTCATTCATTTTGTACAAATTTATAATTTCTTGAAAATTAAGATTATATTTTAAAACAAATGCTATTTGAAAAGTCTTGCCTGAAAAAATTGCAATCTCAAGAACGAAAATATTTTTGATCCCAAAGTTTCAAGATTCGTTTAAAGAATGTCTCAAATATGCACTTTTAAAATAGCAACGATTTTTGAATCGCCAATTCCAAAGTATTTAAATGACGGGAAAAAGAAAGGAATATATCAAAACAGCAACTATAAAGACATAAAAATATATTTATGGGCAGACATAATGTTTACGCCTATTGGTGATGTTTACGCCTATTGAATTGTTATTGCTTAATTTTTAAAGCGTTTGGAATTTCCCCACAGTTACATAGGAAAAGGAATTTCGGAAAGATAAAGAAAGTTTTAAAACAGAGAAAAAGAAATGCTAACTGTCGCCAGTCTGTATAAAGTCGTTAAAAAGAACAGTCGAAAACGCGAAAGTGGATTAAAAAAAAAGAAATATTCTAATCTCGGAAAATATTGTCACGCTTGTAAACGTATTTACACAAGGAAAATTACCATCTGCTTATTTGAGTTTTAACAAGCTACAACATTTCTCTCTGTGTTTTTGTGTAGCTTGTTTCTTTTGTAGAAAACGATTTTCTTTCTTTAAAATAAGCATACGCATATGACATTATTGCTATTTTTAGCAGACAATTTTCTTTTAAGTTGGAACTCAAATGGGTTTTTCTTATTACTTTTAGTTCTGATGTTATTAAATGCACTTCTTTTAATAAAATGTAACTGTACTTCTTTAATCACAACAAATAATATTCTAAGACAATACAGAATGAATAAAAAAATGCAACACTTAAATTTGGTTTGATATTATATATTTAGTGCAAAGAAAAGATAAGAGCGGCATTCCGTACAAAATAGCAGCAAAAGAACACTATGAACACTTCGAAAATAGCTTTCTTCATAGCAAAATTCATCAGCTTACAACTACAGTGGCTCCCAGAAGTGTTCGTACACCAACAAGAATCAATTAAAAACCTCATTATTTACCATTATATATTCTTATTTTTGCATGAAATTTTTTTCATAGCATATTTTTACAGTTCTTAATAAAGCAGCGAAGAATAAATTTTAATCACGATGCAAATTATTTTTTTAAAAATGACAATAAATAAAATTGCACAAAAGTGATCATACACTTTAAAAAAATATCACTAAATATGAAATTTTCTAAATTTTTGTAAATGTTTAGTACTTAGTAGGATATCCTTTATTCTTTATAATAGCTTTTAAACGTTTGGGCATAGATTTAACTAAACGGTCGGTTACTTCTGCACCGATCTTGTTCCATTCTTCGATCATTACTGCTTTCAGTCGAATTTTCGATTTAATGTCGTGACTTCTTATTCGCACCTCTAATTCTTTCCAAATATGTTCTATAGGGTTAAATCAGGTGATTGAGCTGATGTTTTAATTGTTTGAGGGCAATGATAGAGGCATAAAAGACGAACATTCATGGCCGTGTTCTTAGGATCGTTGTCTTGGTAATAAACAAAATTGTTTAAAATGCCCAATTTTTGTGCTGACACTTTTAAATTATTATTGAGAATATTTATATAAACTCTATGATCCATTATACTATCAATGAATACTAAATTGCCTACTCCAGCCGCTGACATACACCCCCAAAACCATGACACCTCCACCGCCATGTTTTACTGTTCCAACTAAATCCTTGGGATTAAGTTCTTCGTTTTTTTTCCTCCATACGATGATTCTCCCATTCGACCTAAAGATGTTAAACTTACTTTCATCTGCAAATAAGACACGATTCCAATAGCTCACTGGCTGGTTTATCATAGATTTGGCAAATTTAAGCCTAGCAATTCTGTTATTCTGACTTGCAAAGAATTTTCTTCGTGCAGAGCGGCCATGTATACCAGCATTCCGAAGAATTCTGCAAATAGTTTCACAGGAAATAGAAGTTCCATTTGATTCTTTATATTGTGAAGTAAACTTTATTGCACTCAGACGTGGATTTTTTAGAAATTTCCTCACAATATTTCTTTGACTTCTAGCTGACAGAATTTGAGGGCGACCATTACGAGGCTTGTTTGCAATCCTTTTCCCCTCTCTGTAACGTTTTATTATGCTTTGCACCGTTGAATGATGTAGATTAGTTATAGTTGCAATGCCTCTAATTCATTTTCCAACTTTAAAATGAAATATAATTAATTTTCTTACGTCTAAACTCGTTTCTTTACGAATGCGCGTCATATCTGAGAATAACGTAAATAGAATAAATAATTGTGATATTAAATACTGAAATCAAACGATTTTAGTGTATTTTTCAATTAGAAGAAAAATAAGCCCCAAAAGATATTTTTATGATGAATTTAAATAAATAATGTTTGGATGTACGAAGACTTTTGTGTTCTAATTTTGTGACATTTTTTATTTATTTATTTTTTAGAACAATACTACTTGATTATTTATAAAATTATTTCTTTAGTTTTATTAAGAACTATTTAAAGATGCTAATTAAAAAAACAACTAATAAAATACTTTATTAAGAAGTATAGAACACAATTTCTGCAAATTTCTTTAGTATACGAACACTTTTGGGAGCCACTGTACTACTGCCATCTATTATGAAAAAGTAGAGATAAAAGACTGTTTCTAAAACGTACCATCAGAACATAAGTAATGGTTGTTGAGCTATAAAGTTTTAAAGTGATTGGTACTTATAAGTACCGTCAATAGATAAAGGGTTACGTCGAACCTATAGGAAACGGTAACACGGATAAGATTCCAGGGAGTGTGAGGACAAAGCAATGTGTCCCTCGCATTCAGTCCATCTCATTAGGTCTGAATTTTTAAGAGGCGTTATATACGTGACGCCTTTTACATGACTCACTGTACTACTTTCGGGAGGACATATAACAGAAAACAACATCATTCAAGCAGCAAGAACAGCCCCAAGAGATAATCGCCTAGTATTCCTGCTCATATGATAATACTCAACGTCTTAGAGATTTCCAAGTTACATTGGCATAGGATTGTCCATTGTTAAAAAGGGATGCATCATATGTAATAGCACTGCTTTATGGAATCAGAGTCTGCTTGGAGTTTTCCCGATTTGCATACTCTCGATGTGGTTTCCAATACATGTTCGATCGCAATTTTTATTCTTTTAGATATCTACTAAAAACCCTTCAAGTTTTTCGGTCCATTAATAGAAGAAACTGTGTAATTTATGAGATGTCACCTAAGTTGTGTATCATTTTTTTTTTCTTTTCTGCGCATTTCAATATGGGATAAAATCAATAAGAAATACGTATACGAAATCTTAAAAATTAACTCAAATTATTTAATAAAGTTGTCATATGAAGATGATTTACCGTATATTATATACAATCATGTACAATAAGAATTAAATACAATATTATTAAAATGTTTTTCTTTCACTGTCATTAGATTCTGCTTACATTATGGTTTAAATTGTAATCACTAGTAATATACAAAGAATACAAGACGTACAGACCAATCATGTAAATCATTTATTCATGGTACACAATACATATTTGTTGTATTTTGAAACAGATATTTAAATCGGTAAAATTTTAGTTTTTTGCGATCATGAACGTGTGCATTTCAAACATTGAACAACAATGCAGGATGAGAAATCGCCGAATGCCACAGCTGTAAATATATCAAGAAATGTTAAACCATTTTATTTCCAGCACATTTCGAGCATTTTCCTTCAAAAAAAAATATGAAATAATTCGGAAGAACTTCTATTTTACCCTTGGCATGATAACTATACTTTATAGCTTTTGTTCTCGTATAGGGTAATTCGATTTTAAAATAATAGTCACTTTTATATGAAACTGCATATAAAAAGGTCATAATTCATGGTTTTAAGAACGATAAATATTCAGTTGTAGTGTTCTTACATAAAAAGTTTCTTTTATACGAATAGAATTGGAAATAAAATAAATAATATTATTATTAACGTAGCATAATTTATCTTAATAAAAAAACTGTTAATAACAATCGCAAAATAAAAGTGCTGTTGAATTCTAATGCCACAACCTTAAATAAATATGGATAATAAATTTGGGAATAATAATGGAACTAAATAAATATTCAATGAAACACTTTGCATTTGATATATTTTTCCATAGATATCCATGATCCTAAAGGATTATATGAAAAGAATTGTTGTAATAAATATTTAATCAGATGCGTATTACAATTGCAGTTAAAAAAGAATAAATAAGTGAAATAATTTTTTCTAAACATAGATATAAGCCTTTTTAAAAGAATGTTAAATGTTGTTTTCTGTAAAATATTTGCAAATTTTTTTTCTTCTATATTCTATATCCATCAATAAAGTTCAAGCAGGTTTCTTTTATATTCATTCTAGTGATATTTAAAATTTAGTTTTTCAGTATATTTATTCACTTTTATGTACATTTTAAATTTTATATTCATGCACATGCATTTTTATTTTATGCACATGCATTTTATATGTAACAATTTTTATTTATTACATTAAAAGCGCTTTGAAATGTGAAATGGAAAAGAAATTATCTTATTTTCTGATAAAAGATTGAAAAATTTATTCTTATAAATACAACTGTAGGAAAACAATTACACGACAAAAATAATCGTTAATAACTTATTTTAATAAAAAAAAGACAATTTTTATAGATTACATTTTCTGTATTCATACCCAGCATGTTAAAGAATTGCAGATATATAGAATATTAGAGGAGTGTAACTTATCTTCCAAAACACTTTGGTTGAAAATTGCAATTATTGTAGAATTCAGTTCAACCCCCTATAAATTTTGCATCCAGGACGCACTTCTAAACTGATAAAATTACTTAATTTTCCTAAATTTATTTTAAAAAAATTTGAATTATAAAAACAAATAAAATATGAATTTTGAAAAACATACAAAAGTGTATGATCTTTATCTTTTTAATTGAAACTGGTATTGCTATTCTTATAACTTACCTTTCGTTTTGAACGATATCTCTTCACATTTTTCATTACCGATTTGAGTTATGCTTATTTGATTCATCGATTAATTGAATCAGTTGCTTATTTCGACGAAATCACATAGAACTGAAATCGGACGAGTGTACAACTTTGTTACGAATCCGTTAGATTGCTTTTCTGCTTAGTAAGTCTGCTAAGTAAGGTGTCAGCACCTGTTAAACACAGATGCTGAATGGATGCTGGGGCATTGGCATCCGACCTTAGTGGCAGATTTGGCGAACATTTGATGATTTTAGTGATAAAAAGGAATATTCTCGAATATTTGTAAATCTTCATAAGAACTATTAACACTCAAACTAAATAACTGTATTAGAGCTCGAGCTCCAGCATTTGTTCTAGAACATTTGATGTCCTGTCACGGGAGCTGTGAAAGGAGAGATGGACAGATAAATCAGTAGTCAAGCGAATTCTCTCTTCCGAGTGTTGAATTCCAGCTAGCTCTCTGAGCAATTTGGGCTGTTGCAGATGCTTAGTAATGATTAACCGCTTTTGTGTTGTGAATTTCTGTAAGCCCTTGTTTTGTATATGCTTCGTTTGTGTGTTGTTATCTGTGTGTTCGCGTTTTCATGTGAAATAAAGCATCGTAATCCGTTATTCAGCCTTTTTTACTTTTCACCGAAGAGCAATGAAGGGATTGTCCATAAAAGTATAAAATTTTAAGTTGGGCAATATTCCTCTTAATTGGAACGGCATGAAAATCTATTTCTAAATATATTTCTTTCTCTTATTGGGCCGCGAATTAAGCAGCTTATCTAAACATTATTTAAAAAAGCGGAGAAACAAGTAACTATACAAATGTATAATACGAGGAATTTGAACAAAATTCCGATTAATTGACATAATAACAAAAACATTTTTAATCAAATCCTGCCTTATATTTGACATTGCTATGCAGGCAAAAGTTGTTTTTCGATGATAGAATTTTTCTTGGACCTGTTTCCTCAATCATCATTCGTTGTAGTTATAAATACAAGAGTTAGTTTCATCTCCTTCGTGTTCAAAACACAAGAATAAACTTTGCTGTTAACGAATTTTATAGCCACCGCTAAGATGACAAAGAATAGTTTCAAGTTTTCAACTAAAATTACTTTCTTGGATAAAATTAAATATCAATCGTTTAAGTGACACATTTAACAAAAAAAAGGCAGCTTGAAAGCAATAGAATGATCTATCCTTTCAAATAAAATGATGGGGAGAAATAAGATGGAAGCGTAATGTAAACCCTAGTATGTTCGATGAAAAAATTGATATATAATAGTCTACCATATCAAGAAAATATTTCAACAGGGAAACTATTTGCGTGAGGAATGACAGAAAACATGAACCGGAACTTCAAGAAAATAACGTGATGGTAAAGAGCAAAAAGCAAAATAGATACTAAACTCATGGTTTTCTACATCTCAACAAGAAAATAGTAATACAGGCATTACTTTTTGAAACATATTTCAATTCTATATTTTACTGAAATTTTGAAGAATTTTTCATTCGTTAATTTTATATGAATAACGTGAAGAAGATAACGTGATGAAAAAGAGCAAAAAGCTAAAGAGACATTAAACTAATGTTTTTTTACAGTCAGCGGGCAAATCGCAAATGTAAGCATTATTTTCTTTTCACATATTTTGGTTCTGCATTTTTCTAAAATTTTGAAGGAGAATTTAACATTTGTTAATTTTATATGATATTTTTTTATATGACTAAACTGCCTGTGTTCTAATTTATCCCAATTTAATGTCATCGAAAAATAACTCCATATTGAGTGGTTGAGCATTTTCTTTTGTCTCCCAGGTAAAATAGTATGACTTTATGCTCATAGCATATGCAGGAATTCTTATTGACCATTGATTTGTCAATTAAAATTGCTGATAAATGAAATTATAGAACAAGGTCTCAATGGCGGTATTCAACAATGTTTATCACAGGTGAGTATTAAAATCGAATTTTTTCACGATTACAATACTTACTACACTTCATATAATAGAAAGTAAAAAATTAAAAAAAAAATGTGGTAAACTATGTCTGAATATATTTTCACAATTATATTCTCAAAGATTTTCTCTACGGATTAAGCTGCTCACAAGAAAATTTATAGAAACATTCTGCTATGTTTTTCAAGGATTAGAGGCCATTTCTCCTTTGTGATGCATAATTCATGAGCTAAATCTCGAAAAAACATTTCTCGTCTCATATAATCTATCCTATACATATTTCATATATGAGTTTATCCTAAAACGTGCGAGTTTTTGTCTTGCACAGAATTTTGAGGATTTATTTGGTAAGCTGGCATATAGAAATATAAAATACAAACTGTTGCTTCAAAAAATATGAAATTAATTTATCTGATATTTTTTAAAACTTTTTGTAACAATTTATTAACAAAAATACTGTAAACGTCATTAGATTTAACATTGAGATTTTGATGATTGTAGTCGTTTCAGATCTACTTTCTGAGTCAAATTTTATACAAAAATTATGTAAACTATTTCAAAGCAATAATAAACAAATAAAATAAAACAAAATAAGCTAAAAAATATTCAAGATGCATTCTAATTTTTGGATATATTCTCATGCATTTAAAATTAGAAATTAAATTATTTCTTTTGTAAGGTAATAAAAAGTAATCCCGATATGTCTGGCTACAATTATTTAATGAATAATGAAATAATCATAAGATACTTGATTTATTTGTTGAAGGAAATTAAAAGTTTTTGTCGTTGAGAAGCAAGCAAAGTTAATAGAAATCCAGTGCAGGCGTTGTTCAAAAATAAAAATGGCGATCGCTACAAGAAACCATTTTACTTGTATACGTTTCCGTAACTATTTTTTCTTAATATTCTTTATAGTAAAAATAGATACATTGAAAAATTTTTTAAGTGTTTTAGAATATCATTTGATAGGTGCTTTAACATGCAATTCAACAGCATAATGTTATTTATTCTTCAGTTGTAAAGGAATTGCATCAGAGACTATCGAATTTTTATATTTCAGCTACTCCAAAAACTTTTAATTTAAACTTGTTTATTAATTTTAATTGTTCAAAGTATCCAAAAAGTTTGATAATTTCAAGCAATATGTTTCTAAAAAAACTATTTATCAATTATTTATTTCTAATTAAATATGCAACATTCCTATTTTGGCTTGTTCCATTATTAATCGCAATAAACATTAAAAAAATGTATTGCAAAACAACTAAGAAGAAAATTTAAATAAAGGAAACAAGTAATAGAGATATACATTTTTTTTAATTCTATATTGAAAGTATGCCTTATTCTCTTTTTTTATATATCTCCGGTTATTTTAAATTATTTGCGTATTACCTGGGAGTTATACAACATGCAAAAAAAGTCGAAAAGTAGTGGTTGCTGTTAAGAAAAGTGTGAAGATCGTACAGATATAAGTATAGAAATTGCCCCTGTTCAAATGCAATTTACAAATTTTTCAAAAGAACATTTTTTTTTTTGGAATCGAATGACACTTTTTCTCTGAATTTTACTTTTATAAATTACGAGCAATAAAAAGTCCGTATACATTATGGATAGATTGCATTAATTCTCTCTATTTTCGAATACACTGGTAATATAGTTCTAACTAATAATAATAATAATATTATTTAGAATATATGATGCGAAATTGACCACCGATTATCCGAAGCCATGTTATCCGAACAACCATGGAAACGAAACAAGATACTTGTATGTTGTAAACAAGTTTAGAATTTCTTCTAATATCTCAGAGTAACTTTAATATCTATGTCATGGTTCATTTAGTAATTAAGTTACTTGCAATAGAAACATATTTTAAATTACTTTTTTATAACATCATTTATTCCTTAATTTTATAGATGCTACACCGCTTACGTTAAAATAATTTTGTACAGTGGAATGTAATACCGCAACAATAAATCCTTTTTTTTTCGATAATTACGATATAATTTATAAGGATTGTACTTCTCTCTCTATATGTGTGTGTGTGTGTTAGGGATCAGTTTCTATTCTGAATTTAATTGAAAATTGAAAATTTTTTAAATAAATAACTGTTCTTCATAATTTAAAATTTATTTATTTTTTATTTTAAGACTAGCCGCCTTTGGCGACCAGCCGGTTCGCCAGTATTACCGCTGGCTACAATTTTCAATTAAATATTTTAAGTAACTGGTCTCTTAAAGGATTCTCAAACAAACCATTTTTAATCTTCAAATTTTGATAGTCATACCAAACTTATATTGTTTAGATCGTTTCGTTCAATTTACTATATATATTTTGCTAATTTGTTGCCATTTCCGGTAAAACTTCAACTTTAATTAAAAATGTAAATGACGAAATTGCAATTAATATTAAGATATTTTTTAATAAAACCAAGTGTTTTATTTTATTTATCATCTTCATTGTTATTTATTAATTATTATTATTGTTGAATATGAGTATTGCAAACAGAATCGCTCGGTATTTAAGTCTTATGTTAACTACAAAATATTTTTCATAGTTTATGTAATATCTCAAACAATAATTGAACAAAAATTTCTGAGATTCAGTATAAAATTCAGTTTGTAGTTTTGCTTTCAAAAGGATTGAAATGAAATCAATAATAATATTTTGTTCCTGCTTATAAATATATTTCAAAAATTATGAAGTCTAAATTTAATGCAGTAAGGTATCATATTCTGATAAATATTCTGGACACACCAAATTTTAAATAAATGAATGAATGTTTCTATTTTCCACGATCAACTAAGACTTATTTATGAAGTTTTAAATGTTAAAAATTTAGAAAAACTCACCATTTTCATAATCTTAGGCCAATTAATCTTGAGAAACCTGCGCGCTTATTGGCGTATTTTCTTTGAAACGATCGATGAAAAATCTAAAATTATCCTTTTTTTATTGAATAGTGATAGTCAAATCTTCATAAATGAGTCAGTTTAAGTGATTGGAAATTAACTCTTAAAAGTCAGTGATTTAGTTGATTGGAAATTAACTCTATGACCACCATAAAATCTGTGCTTTCTCTTGTGGTGTATGCATTCTCCTTAATATCCGATCGAATAAAACATCACATACAGAAGTACTACATAGAACACACACATCAAAAGTAAACATAACATTTCAATAGTTGCCAAAAACAAAAGAGAGAAAAATGCAATTAATAAGCAGACGATATTTAGAAAAGTACAGATATTTAGACTGGAAAATGAAATTATCTGAAATTAAAAACACGCGCAGACGATATTTACAAAAGTAAAAATATTCAAACCGGAAAAGGAAAATATATGAGTTATTCCATCAATAAATGCCATAAGTTTGTTTACATCTTCATTATTTTATGAGTCATTAAATATCAAAATGGATCCGGGACTGAATAAACACCCTGTATAGAGAGTGTAAAAGATCGTAAAATAATTTTTCTTGAATTTATTTTTTAGAAAAAATAATATTTCATATTTGTTTCATTTCCTACAGACACTTGCTGAAAATTATATTTTTGCAGATTTCATTTCCAAAAAGATTTAATTTATTTTCAGTTAGAGCTTTAATCAATGTGATGGCAACACTTTGAAAAAAAACTATTTTTTTTCTCAGGAATGCGAAACGTGCTTAATCCTCATTTTTATTTTTGACGAAAAAAATTATTGAAAAACATAGTTAAAATATTTATTTAAAAATTCATTAAAAATAGAAATTTAATTTTAAGATTAAAGCAGTAGTATCATTTAAAAGATAAATTTTTTATCTTTAACTTCATGTAAAAATCTTTTTTGTGCGGTAATATTTTCCGCAGTTATATCAGAAACACGTCAAAATTTCGATTAATTTTTAAATAAATAAAATTCTAGTTAAAAATTCGAAAAAATAACCCCCAGGTGCACATTCCCGGCCTCCAAGGTATACACGTGCCAAATTTGGTAGCTGTAGGTTGAATGGTCTGGTCTGTAGAGCGCCAACACACACACACACACACACACACACACACACACACACACACACACATTGAGCTTTATTATAAGTATAGATAGATGAGATTTTGTTTTGTAGATTGAGAACTCGCATGAAATTCTTTATAGTTTCAATAAGGTTGAACTATTTTTTAAAATAAAAACCACATATCATGTTTGTTTACTTGTTTCATATTCAAAAGGAAACAATACGTCTCATGTAGAAATGTAAAATTTATAGTGTTTTTTCCAATCCTTTTTGAAATGAAAATTTAGATATCCCTACTTTAGATCAAAATAATTCATTTGAAGCCAAAGTAAGGTTTTTGAAAACTTTTAGGATTCCAAGAAATCTTAACCTACATTATATGGCGTTGACATAATAGAGGCACTATTTAATGATAAATGACTCCAAATTTTTTTATTACATAATGGCAAAATGAAACTTTTGATAGAAAACGATCATATTCCAACTTCTTTTTGCGAAACAAGCAAGCTGTTTTTTTGTTGATAAATATAAGAGTAAACATCCACAGATTGGGGTCTGTTCAATAAGATACTTGAACATAGAATTCTAAAAACAAAATATTCCTATCAAAATCATAGCTTTATTAACCGCGTACACACACACACACACACAAAAAATGCCTAAAAGTACTTGAAGCAGTTCATATTACTCGATGGTAATGACATACGATGCAATCTGAAGGTTTAAATATACTTCTCTTATGTTAGAGTATATGTTTTCCAATCATTTCAACTATTTTCGTTAAGATGAACGAATTTTTTATTTTACTACTTAAATTGCCCCCAAGAAAAAAGTATTCGGAACAAAACCAAAAGGAAAAGAAAAAAAAACTTTAATATCCATTTTAAAAAGAAAAATGATATATTTTGGAGGAAAATATGGATAAACTTCCTGATAAAGTGGGAATATGAATATTTTATTTATATAAGATATGTAGTTAGAAATTCTAATTTATAGATACGAAAAATAATCAGAAAAAATTTGAATAAAAAGAATTCTTGATGTAAAATTTTTCTAATGCATGGCGATTCTTCAAACTTTCTTGCAAAATTCACATTTTATTATCTAAATTTATTAGAAGGAATATTATTTAAGAGAATTTAACTTATGTTTGATAAACTGAGTAATTGTATAATATTTGATTAATGAATTCATGAGCTAAATTAATTTGAATTCATGAGCTTAGAAAGACTTTTAGAATTCTGAGTAATACTGTTTTGATATTACTTTCTGTTTAAAAAAATCGTCTGCTTTTTTATTTTCATTCAAATTAACTGTTTGTTCTTACAATTATGAGAGAAACCTATTTTATAGTAATACTAGCCACCTTTGACGACCAGCCGGTTTGCCAGTATTACCACTCGCTACAGTTTTCAATTAAATATTTTAAGTAACTGATCTCTTAAAGGATTCTCAAACAAAACATTTTTAATATTCAAATTTTGATATTCATACCAAACTTATACTGTTTAGATCGTTTCGTTCAATTTACTATATATATTTTGCTAATTTGTTGTCATTTGCGGCAAAACTTCACCTTTAATTTAAAATGTAAATGATGAAATTGCAATTAATATTAAGATATTTTTTAATAAAACCAAGCGTTTTATTTTATTTATCATCTTTATTGTTATTTATTAATTATTATTATTATTGAATGTGAGTATTGCAAACAGAATCGCTAGGTATTTAAGTCTTATGTGAACTACAAAATATTTTTCATAATTTATGTAATATCTCAAACAATAATTCAAAAAAAATTTTACGGATTTAGCATAAAATTCAGTTTTTAGTTTTGCTTTCAAAAGGATTGAAATGAAATCAATAATAATATTTTGTTCCGGCCTATAATATATTTCAAAAATTATGAAGTCTAAATTTAAGGCAGTAAGTTATCATATACTGATAAATATTCTGGATACACCAAATTTTAAATAAATGAATGAAGGTTTCTATTTTTCACGATCAACTAAGACTTATTTATGAAGTTTTAAATGTTAAAAATTTAGAAAAACTCAACCTTTTCATAATCTTAGGCCAATTAATCTTGAGAAACTTGCGCGCTGATTGGCGTATTTTCTTTGAAGCGATCGATGGAAAATCTAAAATTATCCTTTTTTTATTGAAATTCAAATCTTCATATTCAAATCTTTATAAATCAGTCAGTTTAAGTGATTAGAAATTAACTCTTAAAAGACAGTGATTTAGTTGATTGGAAATTAATTCATAAAATCTGCGCTTTCTCTTGTGGTATATGCATTCTCCTTAATATCCGCTCGAATAAAACATCACATACAAAAGTACTACATAGAACAAACACATCAAAAGTAAACATAACATTTCAATAGTTGCCAAAAACAAAAGAGAGAAAAATGCAATTAATAAGCAGACGATATTTAAAAAAGTACAGATATTTAGACTGGAAAATGCAATTATCTGAAATTAACCTCACGCGCAGACGATATTTACAAAAGTAAAAATATTCAAACCTGAAAAGGAAAATATATGAGTTATTCCATCAATAAATGCCCTAAGTTTGTTTATATCTTCATTATTTTATGAGTCATTAAATATCAAAATGGGTCCGGGACTAAATAAACACCCTGTATAGAGAGTGTAAAATATCATAAAATAATTTTTCTTGAATTTATTTTTTAGAAAAAATAATATTTCATATTTGTTTCATTTCCTACAGACACGTGCCGAAAATTATATTTTTGCAGATTTCATTTCCTAAAAAATTTAATTTATTTTCAGTTAGAGCTTTAATCAATGTGATGGCAACACTTTGAAAAAAGATATTTTTTTCCCATGAATGCGAAACGTGCTTAATCTTAATTTTTATTTTTTGCGAAAAAAATTATTGAAAAACATAGTTAAAATATTTATTTAAAAATTCATTAAAAATAGAAATTTAATTTTAAGATTAAAACATTAGTATCATTTAATAGATAAATTTTTGATCTTTAACTTCATGTAAAAATCTTTTTTGTGCGGTAATATTTTCGGTAGTTGTAGCAGAAACACGTCAAAATTTCGTTTAATTTTTAAATAAATAAAATTTTAGTTAAAAATTCGAAAAAATAACCCTCAGGTGCACATTCCCGGCCTCCAAGGTATACACGTGCCAAATATGGTAGCGGTAGGTTGAATGGCCTGGCCTGTAGAGCGCCAACACACACACACACACACACACACACACACACACACACACACACACACACACATTGAGCTTTATTATAAGTATATAGATAGATAGATAGATGTTGGGAATGTGTAAAATAGTGAAATTAGTTTTGCATTCAAATAATTACCATATTCCATAACACATCAAACAGAATTAAACCAAAAAATATAAATTAAATTACAGCTGCAAGAATTGGAATTTATATCAAATGAATATTTTCGCATTCTAAAAATATTATCCTATCTCCAATGCTGTTTGGACGAAATTTTTATCCTCGGATAACTTAATTGAATCTAAAAAATATATGATTTGTTCTTAGAAATATATATCATTTGTTTTAAGTTAAAATTTAAACTTACTAATAGAAATATTATAAGTGGTATTGATTGACAAGTGTAATGAGAAAACATATATTAAGAGGCAAACTGTAAATTTTACAAGAGAAAGAAAAACAAATTTAAGGCTAATTTTAGCACGTATATCATTTTCCACATTCGTGATACTTTGTTGTCAAATCAAAAGATCTACGCCAATTTTATATAACCATTTATTTTATTTGGAGGCTTTTAGAATGTAAAAAATAATTACTCTTCAACAATTAACACTAATATTTCCTTCATTTTGGCACGGAATTTTTTTTTTCCATTTATTTGTTGGTAAATTTTTACCTAAAGCGAGAAATTGTTATATAATCATTTATTTTATCTGGGGATATTTAGAATATAAAAACAGTTATTCTTCAACAAATATCACTAATATTTACATCATTTTGGCATGGATTTTTTTTCATTTACTGCATTTTTCATTTCCATTTATTTGAATTGACCAATTTTTACCTAAGGAGAGACATTTTTATATTACCATTTATTTTATTTGGGGATATTTAGAATATAAAAATTAGCTACTCTTCAAAAAATATCACTAATATTTACTTCTTTTTGACATGGAATTTTTTTTTTTCATTTACTGCATTTTCCATTTCCATTTATTTGCTGGTCAATTTTTACGTAAGGAGAGCAACTTTATATAACCATTTATCTTATTTGAGTGCATTTAGAAAGTAAAAAAATAATTTATCTGCAACACTTAACACAAATATTTACTTCATTTTGACATGCAATTTTTTTTTCATTTACTGCATTTTCCATTTTCATTTATTTGTTTGTCAATTTTTACATAAGCAGAGAAATTTTTGTATAACCATTTATTCTCTTCAAAAATTAACAAATTAAATATAAATAATATACAAAAATTATTAATTCACAGAAGACGTTAGAAAAATTAAGTTTATGACATCTCAGTTCAATTATCTTTCACATAGAAACCCCTGCAAATTTCTTTTACTTCTTAATCCGCATAAAATTTCAGATTATCTTTCAATTTAAGTTTATTATGCAACATGTAAAGTTAATGCATTTTAAAATTATAAAAGAACATTTCACATAATATAAACTAACAATATACTTTTTAAAAAAATGATCCATAATGCTCCGATTTAAAACTGTATATTATAATTAACTGTTAATTAATATGTAATTAGAGATATTAAAGTTTAAAGCTATATAATTTTATACATAAATACTTCTTTTATTCTAATTATTTTACTGTTTTAAGGTCGTTAAATTTTCTAGACTTATTAAACTTTAAATATTAATGAAATATTAATATCAAAATTTTATTTAATCATAAGTTTATGATCTTTTTAAAAATAAACATTTATTATATTTTTAATGATTTCCTAAACTACGATGATTTCTAAAAAGTAATTATAGTTATCTAAATTAACTAATAATAATTTCATTACTAATTAGCAATTTTAAAATTAAGAAGCTATAACGATTAAAATTTTACATAAAAAAAGAAATGGCGCATAAGAATATTCTAACTATTAACTAAATAAATTAACAGTCCGAGAATCTTAGAAATTATTTCAATAAATATTAAATTAATGAACTTCTAAACATGAGACGCTTTGCACCAAACTGAATTTAAACGAGTTCAAAGTCTTCCAATTATACGAAATGTTCTCAATTTGTATATGAAACCTTACTAATAAACACGGAAGTTATTAAAAATAAATGATTTTCTCGACATCAAAGCATTTTACTTAATAATGATATGCGGAATCCTTTTATTTTTGCTTTTAGTAACAAGACATTGATAAATGTTTCTGAGTGCCTTTTATAGAAGACATACTGCGGTGAGCAAGCTAATGAGTTGATTTTATGTTTCTATAAAATGTTAAGTGCTTTCAGACAAAAATCCCAAGTTGCTGAATTCTTTCGACAATTTTCAATAGTAACCATTTTCTGTACAAGATAGTACAAATCAAGTAGTTATTTATTCATATTTACGTTGGCTTATTAATTTCTTATTAATTGCGAAACTATTGACTATTTTAATAAAGAATGTTTTAATAAATATATATAAGGAAGTAGAATAAAAAATCCCGATAAAATGGACAAAAATGGAGCATGAATGTTAAGATGAATCTCGATTCTTAGTTTGAAATAATAAAAAAAAAGTGCGCTTTCAAAAAAAAGTCTAAATTTTTTTTTAAAAAAAAAGTTTGATTTTTGAGTAATATTTTGTCAGTTATTTAATGATATGTCACAAATTGAAAACAATCCATTGAAAAAATAATATAATTAAATTGTATGTGTAAAAATAGATAATTGGTTACTCCCATCTTTTCTCAAAATAAAAACATTTAATCTTTTTTGATATTTGGATTGGTATTTAGAAATTGTATTGAATATTCTTTTAGAATCCTTATTGGAGTTATGTTGTCAAAATAAATAATGGGACAATCGAAAGTTTTATAAGCGATCAATATTAATTACTTTATTGAATTGTACATTTCGATCATATCTATGTATATATTTGTAAATGAGAAATATTTTCTATCTGAAAACCTCATATGTTCTTTAAATATAAGTATCCTAAATATCTCGCGTCTGTTAATTCCTCGTCAACACAATCTAGTTTGAAAAGTCCAATTTGCTGTTTATCTCGTTCTGTTATTGTTAGTGTGTATACAGGGTGGTTGTAATTAACATGACTCTGTTCAAACTTATTTAGACCGTTCTGAATAAGGTTTTTTGTTAAAACTCCATTCCTATCTGCCTATCTGGGCACCTTCTTACCTATCTGCGCACTGCATCTTCGAATAATAAAAACCACTAACATTTTGCACTCAAATGGTTTCTGCCACTTTTTTTGACAAAGTTTTAGTTTTTACCGAAATTTAAGTCCGAATTCTTTGATAATTATAATACTTTCTTTTTTAATGTTTAGTAACAACAGAGTAAAAAAAAATATGAAATCTGCTATTGCAAGTTTCATGTTATCATGTAAGAGCATAATTATTTTTTTAAGAATTTGTTTGTCATAATTAAAATGATATTAAAAAGTTTAAATTAGTTTGAAACAATCAGGTGACTATCAGAAATACGCCTGCTTCGATATTTAGGAAATTATTATTTTTATTTCATCTCAGAATTGTTCTAGTTCTAAAACTTTATCTTACTTATATATATAACTTTCGATACTCCCTCTCGCTGTTTCGTGTTTACTCCCATTTTCTTTTCGGTGCCAAGTTCTTTTTTTTTTGTTTAATGAGTCACCAAATGTGACAACTTTCAATAACTTTGAAAGTGAAAAATTGTTGCCCCAAAAGCGAAAAATTGCCAGTTTTCTGACCTTAGAAACCTTACACCAAAACAACATCATATTCTCGCATGGTAATAAAGGAATTAAATGCTCTAAAGATTCTTTTTCTGAAATCATAAAACAAAGAATAAATACTTTTAAAAATTTTTGAAAATATTGTTTTGTCTAAAGGCATGAAAATGAATTATTCAGTATTAGGCAATTTAAGTGAAAGTTAAAATGATCAATAATTTAGTGTTCTAGGCCATTATCTCCTAGAGTACTAAGAATACTCTCTAAGAAAGTTATTATAGAGAAACGGATTTCACAAATAATTGTATAACTTTGTTGGGAATAATAGTTTATTTGGTTTGATTTATATTAATACCTAGACAAAAAAAAATTGCATGAGTTTCTCTTAATTTGAAATATTTCATTTCTCTTAAGAGGGTCTGGGACACAAAAGTCGTCAAATTTTGTATATATATATATATATATATATATATATATATATATATTTAAAACTTTTCTTTTTACTCCCTTAAAATGATGTATGAATCATGTTTTTATCTTAAATAAAACTGGATATGTATTTATTTTTGTGGTGTGCTGTTTTGAAAATCTAGCACTCTGACAATTGTTGTCATTCTCTACGTACGTTAATAGAACGATGAAAAGAAATGGGCATAATACTAAGTGGAATGAAGCACGAATGCCTGAGTGTGCCAGCTATAAAAATATAAACAGGAATTAACGCAACTTCACAGTTATAAACAATAACAATGTCAAAGGTATAAAGAGACATGTTTATGCGATTCTGCAACACTAAGCTTCATAGGCTCTAAACCAAAACATACAACATGTCCTCTAGGCCTTTTTGGTACTTCTTTAATCGAGTCCTGGCAAAAAAAAAAAAAAGCTACCACTCATAAGACAGTCTTTAAAACTCCTGTGCGGAAAGAAATTGTCACCATAATTATCCATATTTTTCAAAGGTTAGCTTTAGATAGTATGTCGGAAAGGTATTCAATCTATAAAAGTATTTTTTTCCATGATGCGGATTGCGGTGGCTTGCTGATAAGGCCTCGGCCTCGGAACCGGAGGGTTTCAGGTTCGTGACCCGATTACACTGAAGAACCGTCGTGTAAGCGGGTTTGGTACACATTAAAACCGTCCGGGCCAAATGTCCTCCCGCTGGTGTGGCGTGGTGTGGAAAGCAGGGTGACGTCCTCGTCATCTGACCGCTGTTCAAAATTACGAGCTCCGTCCCAAAATAGCCTATTGTTGCTTTAAAACGGGACGTTAATATAACTAAACTAAACTAAACTTCTCCATGATGCATTATTTCAAGATTTCTTGTATTCAGATTGTTATAAGTCAAGAACCGATAAATACTAAGGGATGAAATTTGAAACATGTGTTTTTTAAACATTTTACTTTATTTTTGATTCGGCAAATAATAAATATGAAAATATGACATTTTAAAAAAAGTATGACAAATATGACACTTTGAAAAATATGACATTTAAAAAAAGTGTCCGAATTTTTAGAAATTTTCACTCGAATATATTTTTTTTTAAATTACAGAATCAAAGTTAAAACTCATATATTTGTGTTTAATTTTTCTTTAAAAAAATAAAAATCGATGAAAAACATTTTGAGTTTCAGCGATTTAAATTCCCCTCACTTTTTCTTTGAAAAATTAAATTTAAAATTAAAAAAAATTCTTGAAAACTTTTATGTTATAATTTTATTTATTCGTTAGATGATTATTGAGTGCAAAAGAATTTCAAGATTCTAAATTAAGTAATAATTTTTTTTAAAAAGGTGTTCCGAACCCCTTTAAAATGATTTAAATCTTTATTTTTAAAGGATTAGTTTTTTTTATGAATCAAAATTTGTAATTCATTTTCATTTCTGGATTGTTTGTTAATGTTAACAAGTTGAAGAATCATAAACCCCGCTTTTATTCATATGCAATTTTGGAGAATAACATAATTTAAAGATAAACATATATATTTATACTCGTGCGTTTAATAACACCCTTATTAGAATAATTTGTGAATAACAAGACAGAAATACATTCAAATTAAAAAAATACATTATGGCATTATCTTTCATAACGAAAAGTAAGTGATATTGCTTAACATTCCGTTAAAAGTCCTGTTATATTTTAACTTTAACGCAAAATTAAG
The DNA here is from genome assembly GCA_026543865.1 of Argiope aurantia. Taxonomy (NCBI): domain Eukaryota; kingdom Metazoa; phylum Arthropoda; class Arachnida; order Araneae; family Araneidae; genus Argiope; species Argiope aurantia. The sequence continues at coordinate 474,838 of JAPMOR010077837.1, forward strand.
ATGAATGTTCCCTCATTAGCTGTTCGTTCTTAAAGTACATCACAGCAACATAATGAATCGTCTTGTACTATGACTATAAATTATCTTGTAGTTTCCGAAGAATTTCCAGATGTTCGAAAGTGTTTTAAACAACGGATTTTCAGAATATTCCAGAGTAATTAATGAGGTAGCATGATTGCTCGCATGTTGTTTGAAAGTGTAACATGATCTAATTTATCAAATGAGTGTTTAAATTGATGAAAATTTTCTGGAAAGGAATTTTATTAGAAGATGGATGCTGAACTAATCTTATGCTTTAAACGAACAATTTTTTCACGTATATAAATTTATTTCGTGAATCTCGGAAACGGCTCTAGAGATCTGTATAAAATTTTATAATTAGATAAGGTTCTGCTTTTTAAGTTTATTTACATAGGTGTATTTCCTGAAAAAAAAATCGAGTACATGCGGACATTCGCGCCAAGATGTAACTTTTATTTTGACAGTATCTTGCCAAATGTGACAAAATTCGTTATTGTTTTCTAATAACTCTAAAAGCGAAAAATTAATGCCTCAAAAGCGAAAAGTTGCCAATTTTCTGTCCTTGCATTTTTGGCTTCAAAAACCCTAACCATAGCAACATCATGCTCTCACATGATAATATATGCATTCAAAGTATTAAGTTAAAAAATATTATCCTTAAATTCTATCTACTAAATTAGTTTCATGAAAGACTACTAGACAGACACGTGGAAGGTTTCTTTTTCATTTTATTCAAATTCTTCAGCAGTAACAGAAATGAAATAAAATTAACAAAATAGGAATAATGCTTTTTCAAATTCAAAAAAGAAAAAGTCAAATCAAAATTGAAAATCAAACCATTGTTTCCGAATATGGCTACTAAATAATTAAATTTATTGTTCGTCGTATAACATTTCTTAAGCGAAGATAGTTGATTGCTTCGTTTCCTCGGAAAGATTTCAGAAGAAAAAATTATTTGTATCGCTGCTGGTCAGTATGTTTATAGTCTGAAATTAAATTTAATCCAAAATAAATTTTAAATGTTTAAACTGGAGAAAAGAGAATAATAGATTTTATAGACAATAAAAAAATTTTAGTCAAAATATACTGGATTTTATTAAATTAGAGCTTGCAAGTATTGTGCATAATAGTATAAAATTCTAATCAACAGAACGAAAATGTATCTAAATTTAAATTGGAACCAAATAAGAATTTTGAAATTAATTTATCGCTTTTACCATACTATTGGGAGATTTACTATTGGGAATCCAGAACTTCTAAATTAAAATGAATGAATGAATTCTTTATTTCCTATTATTTATGCCGCTATGAATTTATATAAAATGCATTAAGTTGACTGCGACAATAATAATTAAATAAAGATATGCACATGCTATTAAAAAACAGTGCCTTTAAATGAATAGGTTTCGAATCGAAAACACAATAACTTTAAGCGAATTTCATTTTAATTTAAGCAAACCATGAGATAGCTTTTGAATTTGATATTTTATTACTTGCTTGTGTGCCTTTTCATTAAAAAAATTTCAGTTACAATTCATTTACTGGAAATTTCTAAAAGACATTAATTTTAGTTGCTTTTTAAAATATACAATAATCTAGTTTCTTTTATTTTTATTCAAGATTGACTTATAAATTATTTAGCTTCTCGAAGAATAAATTTTGATTGGAATACGTATTTTATAGCACGCGTTTTCTCTGAAAGAATATTTAATTAATATATTTTCACATGAATTTAAGATATCAACTAGATTCTAACTATATTCTAAAATTTATATATGAGATTAGGTCACCTTTCATGGGATGGTGTTTCTCTGGGAATATTTGTTGTGTCTAATTTCTATTAACTCTTTTTTGCATACTTTGATGCTTGATATTATCTTACCATAGTACTTTTGAGAATTAAATTGTGACAGAATTCAGTATGTTATTTTTATAACGCATATTTGTTATGTGTATTCTGATCATGGATCTTCATAATAGAGTCTGGTCCCATGACGTCATAATGCCATTAATAGCTTAAATATCTGGATAATTTGTTTCAGATTGTATCTAGTCTTTTGAAAAAACTTAATTTTACTTTCTGATTCCGCATACAAAATGCCCACATAATAAGCAGAATTTCTTACTTTCCGCAATGGAAGAAAATCAATCCATTACATATTTGAAACAATCGAAACCAAATTTTAATGTAATAATGATATCCTTTCTTGATAATCAAGCAAAAATGTTTTTTTAAAAATAATTTCAATTATTTCACTAAAAACTTGGACATTATTTAAATTAGTATCATTTAAAAGATAATTAGGTAAATTTTAAATGGTGTAAAAATATTGTTTCAATAATATTTAGGAAAGAGGCCAAATTTTCGCTTAAATTTTAATTAATTAAATTTCAAAGATATAACTCGAAATTGAACCTTTTCATCTTTCGCAAGTATATATTTACCAAATTTGGTAGATGTTGTTTGAATTATCCGTCCTACAGAACGACAACTTTCTCCTCTATTATTAGAGAAGAAGCAGAGTGTTGTTTCAGCCTGCATATTTCGTTAAAATGCTGCATAATACTATAATTATTATGCCCTTAAATAATGATTATCATAAATCAAATGTCAATAACCGCCATATTTCTGTCGACTTTGAAAGGAGTGGTAGATGAAAGTTTTGGCATGCTGAAAATATTTAGAATATTTCTTGAGTAAGTATATATGTAATCATAGGATAAAATTTTCTTTATTTGGTGTTGTGTAGAAATCCGAATGAAGATATTACTGATTTTCGATTTCATGTCAGAGAATACGAATTTGAATTATACCTCAACAATCTGAAGCCAAATGATGAATTGCCTTTCGATGTTTACTTTCTCGTGTACTAAGCATAGAGAAAATATAGTAACCGTCAAAATATTCGAATTCGAAGTTTTGACGAAACTCCACGTTTTAGAATTCCCTGAGGTCAAAAAATACAGTTTCGGAAAATATCCTTATGTCTTCCTGTAAGTTACAACGGTAACTCAAAAACCTTTTTGGCTAGACAGATGAAATTTGGTATACATTCTTTACATCAATTTGCAAATTTCTATCGGATATTGAGTAAAATCTGTCCAAAGGAAATCTGTTCAGCTGTTCGAATATAATAGTATCCAACACAAGGAGAGCTAGAGAGGTAAAATTCGGTACAAATATTTAACATCTATAGTGTAGACATCTGTCAAATTTACCTAAGGATTGACTGTATGTTGGTCTGTACTTTCAGAAACATTAAATGCAATGATCTAAATATATCAAATTTGGTATGGGACAGTACAGCAGTTTTGTATCAAATTGTTTCAGTCGTTTAAAAAAATGTGTCTAAAATCCAAATTCTATTTTTGGATACTATTAACGCGTGCAGGGATTAAATCGCCAATTAATTCGCCGAGAATGATGCGATCGATTCAGTAAAAATTCTAAATTGATGCCAAAAATAAATATTTCGTAACTATTGTACCTAAATCATGCAAGGTATTGTTTCGCGACACGTTTATTAGAGAGAAGATTTGGGGGATACTACAAACACTAGTTAATTTTACGATATTATGATTCAAATATTAATAGACATATATTGTTTAAAACAATAAAAGAAAAATTGTCAGTTCCATTCCATTATACATTGTCTTTAGGAAACTTAATTTGAAACAGAATCTAACTAGTTCGAATAGTATTTGATTGAACATTTCGGAATTAGTTAAAGACGTCTTAAGCATAGAAGCATTGTGTGGTTTGATAAAATTATACTCGATTTCCCTAATGGATATCTTTGATCACCGTAATTGACTCGGCTGTAATTATCTACTAATGCTGGCAACTTCATACAGGAAATGAGAAAGGCGATTCGTCGTTGCAAGGTTTTAATGGATGCCGATTCGCTAATTTCTGCTTCAGTCAGCAAATAGCTTAAATGCCGAATATCGCTAGGTTCTTCCTGAATTACTTGAGTAACAAGAGAATAATGTAGCATTTGAGAACAGTTGAAGTAATTAGTCTGAATAGACTATGTAGTCCACAAATAAAATATTAGAGGATTTTTTAGCTAGCAAACATCAGAGTAATAATTTTACATTTAATTGAGGAAAGAGGTTTTAACTTGTTCTTGGCTCTCTTTGAATTAGTCGAATATTAAGAGAATGTTATAACATTTGAGAACAGTTGAAATAATTAGTCTGAATAGACTATGGTCTAAATATAAGCTATCAGATGACGTTTTCGGTTAGTAAAAATTAGAAGAATATTCCTAAATTTTACATTAAATCAAGAAAGAGACTTTATGTATATGATAACAATAATTCAGATGTTATTCTGGTGGAATGTTTTCTTGTGTATGAAATGAAACTGGTGTTATATTATTTAATTATTGAAACCTAGGTTCAAATAATTGTATAGTTATTTGTGGTATGGTTAAATGGTATTGATAAGGTTTTGTCACTCATTGATTATAGATTCCAGCCCCGATTCAGTCAAAGATGCGTCCCTTATGGGGACCTGAGGCTCGTTTAATTTTATTGTAAACATGTGCTGGGTTTCTATATGAGATGTCAGCTTCGTTTTTTAAAATTTTGATCAGATAACATATGTCACAAAATTTTCTTTCAATGAGGCTTTTGTGATGTTCTTGCCATCTAACCAAAGATCAAAATTACGATACTAGTCAGAAACAATTACATTTAAGCTTCTATGTTACTTGAAACTTCCTGTTAATATAAATAATATATTTAGAAACTCTCTTAACGAAAATAAACTTACTAAAGCTATTAACTTTTAAAGCTGAGCGATGGCCTTAATACTTCAAAACTGATTTTCCAAAGCTTTTTCCGAGTGTGAAAATAAAGAAAAATAATATTTAAAAAATATTATTTTTAATGTGTTATCAAATTGATATATCGAAAACTTTTGAATTTCTTGTTTGTTTAAATCTTATTTGGTAACTAAATCCGTCCAGTTCATAATCTTACCTACAAATGGAATTATAAGTGTTAATAATATAAGGTAACACATAAATTGAATTGAACGTAACATCTGTGATTTGCATTCAATTGTTTGTTTCATCATTTTTAGTAGATAGATGCATAATATGTGGACAAATTTTAGGATTTTGAAGTGTCATCAGTTGATGCTGAATGATCTGCAATTAGATAAATGTGGTTTTTCGAATGCATCACATCATTCTGAAACACGTGAAACAGTGATATATGCATTAGGTAAAAGCAATTATTCAGCGTTAACATGAATGGAACAATTAATATAGGTAAATGGTGATAAATGAAATTGAATCTATCGATTTAAATATGTGTGGTTTGTGATGTTTTGAAATGATCATTTCGAAATTTGATTGCATTATTTCTAAAACTTCCAAAAGAAAATATAAAAGCTTTAAAAGATTAAAAATTAAATGTTTGTTCAATTATTCTTATTTGTGTATTGGAAATTCTGTAGAAATAAAGATATCATAAGTATATTAAAACTATCTTTATGGATTTAGATCGGTAATACAGTAAAGTATCTGGGAGTTAAAGCTTATCGAAGCTTTTTTTCGGGGGAGGGGGGGGGATTTAAGAAATTCTTGTTAAAGTTGGGTGAAGTTCGAGAGTCCTGGTTGAGAAGATTTTCTTCGTTATTTTTTGACCTGATCTTTTGCTGCATGAATTAAAATTAAATGTTTTTCTCAAAGGTTTCCTAGGCATTGTAAAATGCACAGGTTGGCCCCAAATATACATTATAAGTGAACCCTACAGTTCCTTGTTCCTTGGTCTAATCAAAGAAAAACATATCTAACTTTGATTTGATGCCTGAATCCGGTAATGTTGCTGATACGACAAGTTGATTGGTTAGCACAATAATTTCATTGTTGCTATTGGACATGAGCCGAACATATTCGGAGATATTTGGATAATGTCATATAGTGTCATGTCACAAAATTTTGAGGTACCAGTAGGCTATCATCCTATGGCAACTGTGCACAAAATTACGAGATGGCGCTATATGACATTGTCAGAATGAGAGCAGATAGAAAGAGGCTCTAATAGTTAGCTATAAAAAAATCTTTTTCATGTAAAATGCATCTTTTCAGGAAAGACACCTATATAGATAAACTTAAAAAGAAAAACCTTATATAAACTTTGATCCAAATTGTTAGAGCCGTTTTCTGAGATACACAAAATAAATTTAAATGTGCTATTCTTGTAAAAAGGGTTTTATAATAAATAAATTATTTATAATAAATGACTTATATAAAGTTATAAGGTACAAAATCGAATTAAGTTCGGGATTGATTGAGTCGAATAAATAATATACTTGGAAAATGTGCTCAAAATACTAAAGTTGGAATATTTTACATGTGTGATCAAATGAAAGAAACCATAAAACACAAATGCGAGTTAAAAAAATGATACATTAAATAAATTTCACACTTGAATATAAAATTGGTTTTAAATCATTAATCAGAATGATGCATGGCAATTTTGAAATACTAAGACAGATGTATTGTTCTCTAGGTATCATTAATGTTGCTCGTTTCGCTTTTGGATTAGCACATTCAGAAACAGATGAAAGGATGTTATTTCGAAAATGGTTTTTAAAATTCAGAAACAAACGAAATGATGTTATTTCGAAAATAGTTTTTAAAATTCAGAAGCAGACGAAATGTTATTTCGAAAATTGTATTTAAAATTCAGTGTGACCTAATATCTTGAGTTTCGTTCAAAATTAAGGGATTGAATTAATCGATGATTACAAAATTGTATAACATTCATCTAAGAGAAGATGAAAACGGATTATTGTGGGTTAGTTGGATTACAAATATATTGTTATTTTTATTATTGTCAATGTTTCTATGAATGAAATAGAATGTACCAATTCTATTTATCACATTCAATATTCATCATTAAGTTCATTTGAAAAAAATCAATTGGCTTTTTTTTCCTGCCAAAAAACAACTAATTTCCCCATCTGAATCATACTGAAATGAAAAGATTTATATTATTGTTTTTATTATCGTATATGATTTTATAATTGTTATAGAATGTGTCGATTCTATATGTCAAGTTTTATAATTCATCACTAAGTACCTTTAAAAAGTCATTTGCTGTCTTTTTCCGGCTAAAAAACAAACTAATATGTCTCCATCAGAATTATATTTAAATGCAACGATTTGTATTATTTGTAAAACCAGCTGATTTAAAATAATTTTTTTATCGTTACGTTTATTCAAACACAAAAAGAAAAACACGTTTTCTAATATATAAGGAATTGATATTCTAAAAATATGATTTAATTCCTAATTAATTTCTTATTTTTTTAAAATTAGCCTATATTAAATTCATTCTAAAATATTAAATTATTTCATGATCCAATTCCCACTTTTTATTTAATTAATTCTACCTGCGTTCTGGAAAAACTGAAGAATTCAGCATGTTCTCAAGCTCTGAACGAAGGGATAAAAATCCCTAATGCTTATAACATTCTTTTAAAGATACCTAAAATTACCTATCCTAAATCGACGGGTGGTCAAAAAAAAATATCAATTTTATAGTAAAATTCCTGAAGGGAAGAATTTCTGTAGCTTTTACTCTTGAGTCGCGATGTAGACTGACGCATCGCTTATTCTTTGTACGAAAATTATGCCTCTCCTGGTGAAAGAAATTGAAGTTAAAATTGCAAACTTTTCTTTTTCTTGGGCACTTTTCTGCTAAAATATGTTTACATATGCATATATAATATGTAATATAAATTTATTATAATTGTGTAAGAAATTTATATAAAGCAGAAACATGCCTAATTAAATTTTTCCCTAGTTGTTTATAAACTAGACGACACTCCTATTTATTTCGACAGGATTTATTTCGCCTATAAAATAAAGAAAATATGCGCTTCCAATTTTGTGTTCATAACTAAATACGAACTAATTGCAGTATATCAAATTTATTACAGTACGATTTTATTTAAGTAAAAGAGAATCTCAACTTGCACTACATATAATTAAATGAGTTTCAAAATCTTCGCCACAATTATTCAAAAAATTTATTGGAGTCAATTGAGCTTAAAAAGAATCTCAAATATATTAGCTCTCATGAAACGCATCCCAGAGATGTTTCTATACTTTTCTGGAAAATCATATTTTCCATTTTAATTAATTTTCCCTTTTGTATTTAATCCTCTCTTTTCGAAGACGCGAACGGAAATTGAATAAATTTCTTTTTCTTACTTTGTTCATTCATTCAAAAGATATCTTTAATTACCATAAGAGAACCACAAAATAATATTTCTATTGATTGCTTGGATCTCGCATTAAAAGTCCTATTAATTGTATAGAAAGATATAATGGAATTAAACTCCACAGCAATCGCATATCGAATATAAGATTAAAATGTGAATAAATTATTTTTTTTTGCTTTAATTATATTTTGTCTATTTAATTTGGTTGAATTTAGTATTTCGTTTTTGGAAGGACTGGGATTTAAAAAAATATCACTCTTTAATTTCAGAAATTGAATATGTTAATCGAAGTTTTAAAAATCTAAATTGTAATTCTTTGACAGTCTTGCAAATGGCGCTTGATGTTTTTTTTTTCTTAATTTTTAAAAATCTATAACAATTAATCACAGCGGAAAATTAAAAATTTTTAATTAATCTTTCTAAAAAATAAATAAAAACCTTCACGAATTTGCATCTAATTTTGCAAATAAACTGTAACTGCATTTCAAAATTAAGAATAAATGAGTTTTTAGGAAAAGTTGAAATTTTAGTGGAATTTTGAAAATGAATTCATAATTAAAGTCTGAGTCAATTTTTTCAGATATCTCAGTACCCACATAGATAAACAGCGTCATTATAATTGATGCTTATAAAAGTCAAAAACTTTTAAGCAACCTTTAGTCTTAGCAGTCGACCGGCGCCGATTTGGCGATATTGGATTGACTGCATTCTTTAAGCATACACATATAATTCAGTTCATTCTTAAGCATACATCACATATAAATCAGTTTTTTTTATTTAAAAAATATAGAAATACCTTTACTGAGATCATACTAACTTTGGTTACTAACAAAAGTAATTGCACAATGGATATAAATTAAAAATGGAATTATATGTGTTTTAAACCTAAAGTAAGCATGCAACCTAATGTCGCTGTAATGGTACCATTCGAATGTCAAAAGTTAAAAAAAAAAACTCGGGTATGTAGAGCAAAAAAATGGGAGATTTTACACAAGAATGTGCATCTACAAATGGAATGTTAGACCACTGATACATTGGAATAATTGAAGCAACAGGGCATCAGATGTTAGAGAATATAAAGTTACACTAAACTTATATATATATTGAATAGATTTTTCTTTCTATTCCTGTTGATGTCAAGTTTAGACTAAACAAATAATCTCCAGTTGCACCATTCATATGTTGATTTTGAATGCTGAAATCTAACTGTTTATTGTTCAGGAGTTTTCAGATCTCCATAGATTGCCTTCCATCCTTGAAGGCTCATCAATCCAGATTCTTTTGTTGTTGTTGTGACTTACGGTGCTTTATAAGCCCATTGACAGTTATCTTTCAGCGATTTCAGCCGAGTGAGCGTCTCTTGTTCTTGCATAATCCCTTTTTACAAGGGGGGGGGCACATTCACACACCTCACGGATAGAATAAGAACAACCATGCCCGAACCGGGACGCGAACCAGGGACGACCATATCACGGGGAAGATGCCTGTTCAGATTATTTTGAAACAAATGTTTCTTAGGGAATGTAGTGGCTGTGATCTCGCATATTATAAATTAGTGTGAACTTTCGAATAATTAATTTGGCTATTAAGGTTAATTATGGCCTACCGGCTTGATGGAAAAAGAAATAAAACTTTATTGAAATTTCAACCTGTCAGAAATCTGCCTTTCTTATAATTGACAGACTATAGCCTAAACAGATGGATGATGATTAGTTATCAATAATTGCAGACATCATTTTGTTTGTGATGGATGAGATAATGGATAAGATAAACAGCTTTTTAAAACCTAAACGAAGGCTTTTATTTTATGTCGACTTGCGGAAATGGGTACAAAAGGTTAATGATTTTTATATATGCACAACTAGGATATACTGCTACAGCTAATATACGAATAGGGAAACGCTTGTTGAAATACTGGAGGATAATAAGTAGATAATCACTAAGAAAAAAGTCCGTAAATTTCCACATGTATTTCTCCCAATCTATACTACTTTATATTATTACTTTTTCCATTATCCAGGGTGAGTACAAATTATGGACCCGATTTTAAAAAATCGGGTTTTCGAAACTACTGCATATATTACAATAAGTAATACATGAATTTAAAGAGAAATATACCAAGTTTCTTCTTCAGTTACAAATGCTCGATATGTGACTCTCTTGTTACGCAGTATACGTCCAATCTGTAATCCAGTTCGTTCCAAACAATTTGTAGCATCAATCACTCTGTCAATGGTTCTGAATTTTTCACAAAGGTGTTCTTCAAGTTGAGAAATTTTTTTGGTGGAGTTACATTAAAGACATTGTTTATGCACCACTAATGCCAAAAACACTGTCATAACTTAAAGAACGCATTTGTGCAGCATTCAAAACCATTAACAGAGCAATGTTACAAAATGCTTGGAACGAACTAGATTACAGATTGGACGTGTGGCGTGTAACAAGAGGGTCACACATTGGATATTTGTAACTGGAAAAAAGAACTTGGTATATTTCTCTTTAAATTCATGTATCACTTATTGTAATATATGCAGTAGTTTCGAAAACCCAAATTCTTAAAATCGGGTCCATCAATTGCACTTACCCTGTATATTATTTCTATTTTACTTTTTCTATATTTTACCATTTTTTCCCACTTTTCTTGCTTTCGATTTCTTACATTTTATTATCTACTATTTGAATTTTTTGGTTGGTATTCTGATAGATGAGCCCATTATTTCCGTTTGACTTCAGATTGTACGAGATTTAAATATTTTTCCCCACCACACCTTCGATGATAGTTTTGTTCTGAACAAAAACCAATTTAAAAATAATTTTCACGTACTATTGTTTGTTGCTTCGAATCCGTCAAACGGTCCTGAGAGCATGTTTCATTTCAAAAATGACATACAGTGCCAGAAAAAATTATAAGGACACGCAAAAAATCGTCAAATCTAGAAGCCTTGTTTACAGAATCGTATGCATATTTTTGCAGCAAAAATAGAAGTAAATATAAGTAATATTTTATACGTAAAGTAATTAAAATTTTCAATTTTAAATCTGCTAAAATTTAAATTTTGATTTTTAAACCTAAATGAAAACGGAAAAAAGTATAAGGACATTGCTTTTTCTCCAGTAATTATTTAAAAATTTGCATATTTGAAAGCATAAAATGACAATTCCGAGTTAAAAGATTCATTTGCGAAAAGAATTTCCCACTCGGCGACTTTCAGTGTGAATTTTTAAACGATGCCCAAAGGAACTCAACTTTCTGACTCTGAAAAAGGAAAAATTGTTGCTTTTCGAGAATGTGGATTAAGTGGATGGGAAATTTCAAAAGGAATCAAGAGTTCTAAAACGGGGGTTTATAATTTTCTAAAAAATCCTGAGATGTATGGTATGAAAAAGTAAACTGGGAGACCAGAAATTCTCACTCGTCGACAAAAAAGAATGATTGTAAGGAGAGCTTGCGAGAAAAGAGAAACCGCAAATGAAGTTAGACAAAATTTTAGTTTACCATGCTCAACAAGGACTGTTCAAAATGTCTTGAGTAAACATCCTCAAGTTTCTTATGGGAAATTAGTGTCACGCTCCCCTCTTACAAATCATCATAAGAAAAGAAGAGTTTACTTTGCCAAAAAATACATTTCTTTTGGTCAAAAGTGGGCTGATGCCATTTTTTCGGACGAAAAAATGTTCAATCTTGATGGACCTGATGGTTTTCGTTATTTTTGGTATGATCTGCGAAAGGCCAAGGAAGTGTTTTCCAGGCGTCAATATGGTGGTGGCTCGGTTATGGTATGGGGCGCTTTTGCGGCAAATGGAACCACTCCAATTGTATTTATCAACCGTAAAATGAATTCTGACAGGTATGTTGATATGTTAGGAGAAAGTTTGTTACCTGAAGCGCCACTAATTACTTCAGGGGACTATATTTTTCGGCAGGATAATGCTTCGATACACGTTTCTACGAGTGCAAAACTCTGGTTTGAAGCTAATTCTGTAAATTTATTTGATTGGCCGGCGAGAAGTCCCGATTTTAATCCAATCCAAAACTTATGGGGACTTCTAGCCAGAGAAGTTTATAAAAACGGCACACAGTATCAATGTACACAAGATCTTGTCGTCGCTATCAAAGACGCTTGGGAAAAAATATCTGTGGACATTTTAAAAGATCTTTCAGGATCTATGACCTCTCGGCTTATTCAACTGATTGACAAAAAAGGTAGTTTTCTTGATTATTGAAACATTTTTTAAGTATTTTACAACATGTCCTTATAATTTTTTCCATATTTCCTTTAATGTTAAATTTTGTAAAATCAATATTTTGAAGCTAAATTATGTTTTTTATGTGGTATAAGTGTTATCACAAAATTATGCAGCAGAAGTAAGAAATATAAAATGTTCATTTAGGCGAAATGGAAATAAAGCATATTTTCATGCAATTACATGTTGTCCTTATACTTTTTTCGCGTACTGTATATGTTAGGTTGATATTCAGTAAAGAATGTCAATAACATTTTGATTCATCTTGTCTTCAGAGCGAACATTACAATTTTGTCAGATATAAAAATAAATCTATAAAATGAGTGGAAAATATTTTTTATTATAATCCTTTAATGTTGTTTAATGTTCTTAAATATAATTTTGAAATTTTAATTGAAGAGAGATGGTGAGTCAAAAGATCCGAATCTCGCCCTAGCTAAAGACAAATGGGAATGATGGGCTAACTCATCTAGTAAGAATAGAATACTGAATAGAATGATATAATAGTTAAAAAAGAAAAAAAAAAATAGAAAATAGTAAAAATAGAAAAAAAAACGAAAAAGGAAAACATAGAAATAAAATATAATACAAAATTTGGAGAAAATATAAAAATATAAAGTATAACATCACAATATGAGACAAACATAGTGATGTTCACATAGTTATTAATAATTTTCAAGTTCTTTAATCAATAGTCTGTCAACTATAAAAATGGCAGAATTCCCGACAAGTTAAAATTTCAACAAAGATTTCTTTCCATTTCTATCCATCCAGGCCATTATTAACGTTGATTATTCCAAAGCTCATACTCTTGGATAATGCATTGAATCTTAGCCATTGAATTCCCGCTAACATTTTGATTCATCTTATCTTCAGAGCGACACGATTATTTTATCATATATAAAAATATATAAAATGAATAGGAAAGAAAAGTTTGATTATCTTCCTTTAATGTTGGGTAATGCGCTTAAATATTATTTTGTGCTTTATAACATACATACAGGGAGAGAGAGAGAGAGAGAGAGAGAGAACGCGATCCGAAGAAAATTATTTCTTTTTAAATATTTCGTCAGACCATATTATATGATTAAATTTGCTTTTCATCCCCCTCCTCAAAAAAACCCATAATTTTCACTAGAAAAATCGATACAAATTTCTCTTCCTCCATGTGAATAAAAAACTCGGATCTCGGGATAGCCAACAGGAAATTAAATCAATGCACTTAAACGAATTTTCTATTCGTGTCCTGAAGATATTTCCCGTTACTAAAAGAAATACAATGTAGATTCTTCTTTGAACAACGTTCGTTGTAACCTCAAAATTCAATATCTTATATAAATTAAAGAAAATGTTTTTTTTATTTTCTTTGATGTCATTGGATAAAAGCGGATTCTAAAAAAATGAATGCAATAAATATATATCAAATAACCGAAAGGATTTTTTATTTGTTTATGTTGAATTTTCCAATTTATAGGATCAATAGTTGCCAGCAAGCAGAAAGGTACTTTTTATGAAGTCTATGAAAACCAGATATTTATTGATAATTGTGTTTATATTTTTACTCTAAACAAATGTTTAATGATTTCTTAGGCCTTCATTTTCGGAGACGTACTCGATATTATTCAAAGACTTATAAAAAGCATTTGCATTTAATTCTATGACTGTAATAACTCCTCTGACGGTTGCATCGTATTGTATACTCTACACTTATAAAAGTAAACGTTTGTGTGGTCGAATATTCGGTGCTCTGCAGAACAGAAAGACCAAATTCGACAGTAATGTACATTAGAAGATGAAAATATGCACATGAAAGTGTATTTCATAATCAGGAGTCTTGGCCACTAGCCGTGATTTCATTAAACTGGCGTTCGGGACTTTTCTGAATTAACAGAGTTAAATAAAAAGTAAATTTGAAAATTATATCACTGGCTTTAAAAGGAATTAACCACCTGAGGGAACTGGTTTTTATTCTCCATAATAATAATAGTAGTAATTTACTAATATCAAACAATTTTATTGAACATTTTATCACACCAATTAAAAGTACTATTTTAAGCTATGCGTACACAATAAGGGTAGAGCTTTCTACTTAGCTAACCATGCATGAAAATCAGTGATGATTGGCTAAATCGATCTATTGTTGAAGTCGTGGGCTGTAGCAAGGTTTTATCTCTAGAAGATGGTGGTTGGAAAAAGGGCAGACTATTAATGGCGTATTTAAATAAATTTATCTTTTAAATGAATGCAAATGTAGTAAATCTATAGGTAGTAAAATAATAAAAGAGAAACGTTTTCAAGAAATAAAAAGCGCATTATAATATATTGCAGCCTGATAACTATCCAAGCTCTGTTTCGCTGATTTTTATCATTTTTATTCCAACCGTATAATTTGAAGGACAAAGTGTCTAAATATAGGCCATAATAGAACAAAATGTAACAATTTTCAAAAATAATCGCCTATCCTGCAGAGTTTTAGATTTTATTTTAATGTTTTTCCTCTTTTTCGTGCAGAATTAACGTACGTGACTACGCTGGAAAGGCAATTTTTTCCAACTTTGAAAGTCAACAACATCAAGCCTTTTGGGAAATTATAATTTTTTAAGTATTTGTGCATTTTATTAATAAAACTGTTATAATTTTGTTTCTAATTCGATCTTTTGAAAAGTTACACTGATTTTTATAATTGCATTGACATAGTTTTAAAGCTATTTTACGTTTTTAGATGCTATTTTCTCACATTCTAATCTTTGAAGGAATTGCCTTACGAAAAATATCATAAAGTAAAATCTAATACATATTTTTTTGTTCTAATTTTGTATGCTAATTTCTCAATATGTTTTACAGTTCCTGAATTAGCTAATAAATAATATATTCATTTAGAAACATTTTATAGTTTTTTTAGTGATTCACAATGTGTAAAAAATTGAAACTTTCGTGTTATTTATCAATCGAACCTCGATATTTAAAAAAAAGATAGAAATACAGCTTTTTTTTGTTCAGAAACTGTGTAGTGAATTTTTTAAAGCAATCTTTAAATCTGGAATTAAATTATTAGACAAATTTCTAAGTCCAAAAAATGCCCATTTTTCCACTTTTTGAAGAACTTTTGCAGTGTAACTTGTTTATTTTGGTTTCATAGATGTTTTTCAAACGCTTTCCCCCTTTACTTGGTCACATTTCTTAAATAATTATTAACGTGCACAAAAATGGATTTAACACCATTTCAAATCAGCTGATACAAGTGCAGATATTAAAATAATAAAAACTTATGTAAAATAACGGAAATATCTGAAAAACAAAATTCAAAATAAGAAAGCAAATTATATGGAAATAAAATTGGTGTCACTGAAATGCTAAGTTTTCTGCGTGGATACTCTCCGACACCTTTCAAACAATACGCTAAAATTTGTTTAAAAATTCTAATAAAAATTCCGAAAACTTAGCTCTTAAAAAGCATCTATTAGTCAAGAAGGACCTACTTCCAAATGGGCAGTTGTATGTCCAACGATCCACCTTGTAGATCATTTTGAATAATATTTATTCATACATAATTTAGATGAATTATTTATCTCCAAATTAAAATTTACAAAAAGAATATAATTTTTTAAGTGTATATTGTGAATCAATAATCACTAAGGCATCCTGACCGGAAATTATATTACCAGTTAACAATAACAGATGAGGTCTGAACGAAAAGTGGAAAATCGATCACCGGTGACGGCGAGATAAGTGATGAAATTAATCACCGGTGACTGGCGTGGCGCTTGACGTGTTAAATTGTAAATTCTATCCTAAAATATGCCTCTCCATTCTTCAGAATACAGTTTCCATTTTCAACCAAACTGAACAGCAAAATCTACTGGCACGTGGGCATGTTTCTTCTTTATTAACCTTTTAGGTAGATTTCTATAGGAAGGCTACCTATTGCAACTCCGGGAAATTTTATTGACATCTTTATTGACCTTGATCTTTAGAACCAAAACCACCCTTCGTTCAAAAGCTAATATATATATATATATAAACATTATTTTTTAAGTAGAACCGTGGCCAAAGACAGAGAAGACACTTTGAATTTTTAAACTTCGCTTTTATTCCATCCCGGGAGGCATAATTTATGTACAAGCAGCCCGGACAAAACACGTTCATTCACAGCTCGGCACAAGAAAAAAACGAGAAAATACTTCTCCCGGCTTATTTATACTACGAGATTTTGATAGGAATTTCTTTACACGCGTCAATTTAGGTTAGGAGAACTCGGGTATCTTTTACAAAGAATTTGCTTAGCTAGACAATTTTTTATCCCTTTATTCGAAGCTTCTGAACTTGTCGACTTCAGTAAATTTTAGAATTCGTGTTGAATTAATGAAATAAAAAAGGTGGAATTGGATCAGGAAATAAGAAAATATTTTAGAAAGAATTTAATATGGGCAAAATTAACATAAAACTTTGAAATTAGATTTAAAAATATCGTTACATATACATATGCGTATAACACTTTTCCCATGTGATCTTGTAAACAGGATAACTAGATTGATTTTGTTTAGATTTTACTTGGTTTGGAATATGTTGTTAGAAATGTTTGTAATCAGTTCGTAATTGACCCATATAGCTGAAAGGGGGTGGAAATGGTCGCTATAACTTTCTTAATATTGAAGATAGAAAAATAATGCCAATTAGCCAAATTGGCGCGTCATTATGTCGAACAAGTTTTGTATTTAAAGGTTTTCGATAACCGCCATATTTTAGAAGCTAGAGGCTGGAAAGTGATCTTCAAGCCCTAATATTGACTGTATCTATCAACAATTTATGTCGTCAGATGTAATATGGAATCTACTTTTGCCTTCCAGCTTGCCGATAGGAATTTCTTTATATTTAGCTATTCGAAGAAAGCATCATTATCAAAAAAAAAAAAAAAAGAGCCAAAATAAAGCAGATAATATAAGAAACAAGGAAGAATTCTTAAAACAAAGAAGTATCATCCTGTCGTTATTAGAATAATCATGTTGCTAGCTTAAATAATGGTAATAGAAATAAGGTCATTTGCTTTCCAAAAAGAAATTATCTTCTGCAATAATTATCTTCGGGAAAATTGTTATCGTCATTACAGGAGCCATAACGTACGGGTACGGAACAATTGATTTCCGTTATTAAAATAATGCATTCCCCTTTTAATAAGAGTTATTTTTATTTCATACATTTAAGACATTATGAAACATGAAACTGTGGATTAATTTGTTTTGAAGAAATAAATAATTGCAACAAAATTGCGAATATTTAGAAAAATCCCTTATGGCTAACAAAAAGAGGATACGAAGGACTAATTGAAAATGATCATAAAATGAATAAATTCATTATTTTGAAATTAATTACAAAAATATCATTCAGTATTTATTTCGATCAACCTTTCAAATTGGCTGACATATCATTAGAAAAATTTGATATTTATGTTGAACAAATTTTTAAAATGTTAGACACACATATTTTTATGTAGTTATTCACTCTAGAAAAAGATATTTCAAAATTTTTATTTGATTTTTAGCTATAAGTTAAATAACATTGTAACTTTATTCTCAGTGATTTCGTTGCATGTCTTTGCACACTAATTATTTTTGCAGCAACTTTAGAGTTCGAAAATGGCTATTTTTCAGTGATGTCAATTTTATTTCTGTACAACTTTTTCCCGAATTTTAATAAATATTTTAAAATATTTAAAACATTCGTGCAACAATGTTTTTTTTTATTATTTTACTAATTTATGAATTTATACTCACACGCGTTTCGAAGATTTTAAAACAATTTTGATTAAGTTATTGCTGCTAAATAATGAGGCTATTTTTAAAATGAAATAAAAATAATCAAAACAAGCTAATAATAATGTTATTTTGCTAGTTTCTTTAGTTTTATTCGTATTAGAGGTTCTAAAAACATTTAACTAATCTTGTTTTGACTACCAAAGACATCAAAATAAATACACTTTCCGTATATAAACTTTAGTCTCAATATATATATTGAATTTCACTTCTGTAAACTTCATACTGAAACTTTGATCTGTCACATCACTTAACGTATAAAAATCCAATATTTGGATACTGCTGTTTAACGTAACAGAATTTATAACCAAATGACACTCAAGATTGTCAAAGAACATTCTAGTTGATTAAAAAAAATATTGTACTTGGTATATACCAAGTGAAATGCTACAAGCTGATGAAAGTAATTTGCAATGTATTTAATTAAGCACTAGAGTATACATGATAAATGTCATAAATTGTTTTGTCTAAGGATGACAATTTTATATATCATCAGATGATAATTAAATAACGCATTTTTTTGTCTCATAGTTCAAATCTCAACTTTTTTTTTATTCGTACTTTTTTCATGGCATAAGAATATCATATTTTCTCCTGTCAGATATCTTAGATTTGATTTTTGTTTTATTTTATATTTCTCATTTCATAAGAAGATGGATGCTTGTTGATATATTCTTTTATACAGTTTTTGACCGATATTGATGAAATTTCGCACACTTGCTTTAAAAAAACTGCTGATAAATTTTTGAAAGTCAAAACGCTAAATAAAATATCAGTTAAGCAAAACTTAAGCAAATTTTCTAGTATTTTTCAGTTATATAATATAAAATAAATGTTATCTCCCAAAAATTATTTTGGAGTATCTGTATCAAAATTTGAACAATTATCATTTTAATAATCCTAACTTAAATTCTTTCCAATTTTTTTCTGAAAAAGGTAAATATTACATTATCCTTAATTTAGTAAATTGTTTGCAAGTAGTGTACGGATTATTTTTCTCCATATTGTAGAAGCAAAATGAGTTTCAAATTTCATATATTTTATGTATTTATTTATATAAATAAAAATTTAAATGTTGTGGATAAAAAAGATAGAAATCTCTACGAAAGATTCTAGCATATTCACTAAAAATGTGTTAGCTCCCTCCATGCATAAAACTATGAACATTTGAAAATTCCATTTATTCTCCAGTACTCATATTTTTTTTTGTCAGCGTTCTGCATATTCAAGTTTTGTGCTTCATAGTACAATAAAGAAACGAAATACGCAATTTTGAATTTTTTTTGATTGACTGAAACAGCTATTTGTTACAGTTTTGATGATTCTTTCATTTACCAAACTTTATTTATTTATTTGCGATTTTTCAAAGAAATGAAAATTCAGATAGATAGAATGCCATCCCTTTGGCAGATTCAGTTCCAAATTTGATATAAATCTATATTTTAAATAATAAATTTGTGTACCAATTTTTATTCCTCTAACTACTTATGTTTTGTAATTATCATGATCACTGGTACTTGGAGAAACAGAAAGATTTATTTTAAAGAGATTTTGTTCAAAATTTGACAAATCTATAAATGTAGATTACAAGGAACATCCTAAATTTCATCCCTGTAGCTCAGAGCATGTTTGAGTTATTGTGTTCACATACACAAATAGACATAATTTTAAAAATGTGTTTTTCGCTTTGATAAATTGAATCGTGGTAGTTTGTCAAAATCAAAACTTCAAATATATCGGTGACTACACTTTATATTTTTCATATTCTAAAAACTAAAACTTTGTGATCGTAGAGATTGCAGCAATTTTTTACACAGCTTTATTTATTAAAATGGTTTCTATATAAGAGAATATAGAGTCGCGGGGGAAAAAAAGGCAAAATTATTATTTATTATTTTTATAACTTTTTCCAAATCACACCTATCTTCAAGGAGATTTTAAATAAGGGAGCTGTCAAAAATCAAATAAAAATTATAAGCGGATTCCTAAAATTCACACAACATACAAAATATCCGGTTTTAGATAAATTTAACGGTAACATTTGCATGAGCTAAATTCAAGAATTATTCACCTCAAAATTCGGTTTTCTACAAGGAAATTTAGACTAAGTTTGTTCGTTAAAAGCCGTCTAAATGGAATTTTAATTAGTTCTTACATTTAATTAAGTACGAAACATTTAAGTCCTTTATGAATTGCAATTGAGGTTTTAGAATTTTTCTTCCTATTGGCTGTTTCAATCTTCCGCTTCCAATTTGAAAATGGAAACCAATTATATGTAACTAAATATTTTGTGCTTATCTTATTAAGCGATACTTCCCCGCTTCTACAAACGAATTTTAAATTCTTGAGTGCGGAATAAGCTTTAAATTAGATTTATTTGGCAATAAAAGTTTGTCCACAGTTGATGTGGAAGTACAGGATATTCAAATGGAATTAGTCACAACATGTTACTATTACTATCTGTAACATTTCAGTGCCGGAAGGATATTACTCAATGACATGCGGTTCGAATTTACCTAAAGCCAGCTTTAAAGATCCTTTATTTTGGAATGAGATTGTTAAATCAAATCTTTAAAATATATTCAACGGTTTCGAAATTGATTAGAAAAGAGTCCATATGTCAGACCTAATTTGTCTGTGTCCAACAGAATTTGCGTGAATTATTTGGATTGATATCTTGAAGGATTTTTGCAATTAAATTTGCCGTGAGTCTGCAGAGACTCATTACATAAATTCCTTGCAAAATTCTAGGAACTAAATTAAAAGAGATATATCATCTATTGAAAAAAATAGATTCAAAATTTTAAAAAAAAATCAATTAACAATTTAAAGCCACCAAATGACGTCTAAATTCACCTTTTCTTTCACTTACAAAAGTCATACGAAATGTCGTAGGAATTAAAACTGACTTTTTGAAAATATATTCAACAGTTTTGAAATTAATTAGAAAAGAGTCCATATCTCAGGCTTAATTTTCTTGTGTCTACCAGAATTTACATGTATTATTTGGATTGATTTCTTGAAGGATTTTTGCAATTAATTTTGTGTGAGTCTGCAGAGAATCCTTTTATAAATTGCTGGCAGAATCTTAAGAACTCTTTTAAAATGGATATATCTCTTGTGCAGAATCATAGATTCAAAACTAAAGGAAGAAAATTATCAAGATAAACCCACAAATTCGTTTTATAAATTATTGGCCGAATCCTATGAACTCTATAAAAGGGATTATATCACCTATTGTGAATCATAGATTCAAAACTAAAAAAAAAAAAAAAAAAAAAAAACTTAATTACCAAGTTAAAGCCACAAAATGTCATCTAAATTAACCTTTTTTCTTTTGCAAAAGAAGTTAATGGATGTCTCAATTCTTTATCTCTTGAGGACTATCTATGTCATATGAAATGCCGAAGGAATTAAAAATGTCTTTGTGAAAACCTTATTTTCCTTTAAGAATGAGTTTCTGACTTAACGCCAATATGATTCTCAAAAAGCTATATAATTATTCATAAACCTTTTACTGCATCTAATAATTTAATAAGGAAATCTACAATTGTTGGAAAGATAGTTTTCTCCATAATTTCGGTTGCTTTTCTGTTCATATAGTTATCTAAAGTACTGCCGAAGTTTCCGATTGCAGTTCTCTAACTAGTATCTGAATTAATCATTTTTCATTTGCAAAAGAAAGGAAAGGAAATTTCAACACATTCCCTCTAGAGGATGACACACTTCTTATTCAACGCGCTGCCAATAAAAACAAGCCTCGAAATATTATTTTCTACGTCTGGCGAATTTTTCACAGTGATTCTCAACAGTCGATATAGTATTTTCATTAAACATTTTCTGTCATTAATGAAAAAATCTATTTTTAACTATTATTAACTATAAAGTCCACAATTGCATTTGCTTCTGTATTAACAGACTTATTGAAATATCTTCTAAATGTCTTTGAGGTTTATCTCATATACTCTTTCTTTTAGTTAATTTAATATAATGTTCGGGAAAAATGTATGAACCGTTTGGAAAGATGAAAATTATTTAATGTGCCTTGACACTGAAAGTAATCATACATTTGACATAAAACTATATATTGCAGGATTGATGACAACGCATACAATAAAACCCCGTTCCCACATTTTTTTTAAAATTTGTATTCGCAGTATTGCATTTCTGGTGAATTCATGACAATTGTATTAAAAGCTAACTTCGTTTATACAATACAAAGTTTCAGCTACACATCATTTTCTGTTTTGAAGAATGCGTGAATCTCTAGAGAGAACTTTCGATAAGTTGATACAAATATCGGAACATTAGAATTAAACTGATAAATCAGTAGAAGATTGGTGTGAATTTCTGATGAAAATAAAAATGTGAAGGAAGTAATTCATCTACATTTGATGACATAATGAGCAAAGTTTGCTCATAATAAAAATTTGAACATACTGATTTTGTCAACACACCATAATTCATGATGCTGCGCACATAGAATCAACACATCAGAGAAAGTTAAAGATTTATTTAATTAAAATCCCACCTGCTTACATATAAATCGAATATATATATATATATATATATATATATATATTGGGTGTTTATAAATGAATCTCCCAACTTTGTATCACTATCAAAACAAAACAAAATACAACTTTGTTTTTAATCAGAAATAAAAAAAAATGATTTAAAAATGCAAAATAAAATACAATTCAAAATAACAACAACAAAAAAAATCAAGAATCGCAAAAATAAAGCCAGCAAAAGAGTATACATTAAAAACCAAAATAAAAGATTTTTTTTAATAAAAAGTATTGGAAGTTTTAGTATATCTTGTATACTCAAGGGTTACCTATATCTTTTTGAAGCTCACTATGCATCCAATGACGTCAATATAAACATTTCTTAGCGGTTTTACTAACAGTTGCATATTTTCGTAAACCATATTTCACTAAATATTCATATTTCGCATACTAATATTTATTTATTTCTATGTAAAATTCTCTTTCTAATAAGTAACTTTATTCTTATGAGAATTATAAAAGCTCTTATGATTGTTTGAAAACAACTAGAATATTTATTTCGTTATTTTCTATATTTTATATTCTTTTCTTTTTATATGACTAATGAGCGACCATAAAGCCAGCATTGCATTTCTCTATTGATTAAATCTTTCTTTATTCAGAAAATAAAAAAAAATCACTATGTTTATTACAATCTAGGTTTTTGTAACTGCAAATATAATTTATTTTATATTGCAAGTTAGTTTAGACTGGTTCATCGGAGATATTGGCTGTATTGATTTTCAATTAAATCATATAGTACATAAAACATTTTAATACATTCGTATCCATAATTCTACCGAAAAGTCAAGCGTTAATGTTGTGCTATTTTAATTGCTCTATATATTAATTATCATATATTTTGCTATATATATTTATATCTTAACTGTTATATATGCTCTCTTCAATGTGTACATGAATCTTTCAAATAGAGACCAGTCCCATGACATCATAGCGTTAATAAAGCCCTAAATATGTTGTTCATTTGTACTATAAATTTCACGGTATTGTGGCATCATTTTTTGTGTACTTAAACCAAACAGATTACTATTTCTTTAGTTTTCAACAATGGAAAGAAATCGCCCAATTTTCATGAAATTCGAACCAATAAAATAATGAAATTGGTTTGAATTTCAGGACGAATTTGTAATTTATTCATCAAAATTAGGTAATAAATATCTTTAAGAAATTGTAACATTTCAAGAAAAATTTACTCCATTATAAATTTGGTATCATTAAAATACGACTTTTTAGATTTTTTTACATAGTTTAAAAGTCACTTTTTTGCAATAATGTATTTGGAAATCATTGCAGAAAATGGCAAAATTCAACTTAATGTTTAACTAATTTAAATTCAATTTAAAATTTTGAAAAAAAAATATTGATCTGATTTGCACATCTCCGATTTCAAAAGTATGAATGGGTCGCAATTAGCAACTGTAAAGCAAACAATTTGTGCTGTAGAGCGCCAACACGCACGCACATAGAAACACACATACACAAATACCTTTTATCTTTATTATTGAAAATTATATATCTCTTATATTTCCACTTTTTCAGTTTATAAATAGTCAATAACACGTATGTGCAAGCATCTCTTAATCATGTCGTTTTGAAACAATGTGAAACTCAAGAAAAGAACACTGAAATCACCATAATCATAACTATTATTTATGAAAGGAAAAATTATCCATTAAATCATCACAAACAGAATTGCTTGTAGTTTAACATCTTGCATTTCGTAAATATGTTTTGCCGTTTTACTTCTTGATAACATCATTACTATTGTCGATGGGAGAAAAAGAGACAACCCTGTTGTTTATCCACTTCAGATATCAGAGTGAACTGTGCAATAATGAAAAAATATTGCGACATTCCTTCCATTGATTAGGCGAAATACCAGCTTCGCTAAATAAAAGAAAAGGAAGCTTATTAAACGTTAGGCTTAAGAATGAGGAAGAAATTAGCTGAGTCATAAAAATGCAGGCCAACGTTCAGATACTAATGTTTTGAATAAGGATGTTTAGTTCCTTCTAATAGTTTTGTCTTCTATCCAACGATGATAAGATTTGATAGCGATAAATAATTTTCTTTACCGCAAATGCTATTTCGTTTGTGTTTCATTGAGTTATTATTTCGAAATAGAAATGACGAATAATTAATTTGCTAACTGGAACTTTAAAAAAATAAACGATGTCGATGGTGGCAGATGTTTCTTTGCCGTCGCCATTGCTGAGTTAGACCAAAGTATGTGTCAGAAACTGAATACTCTGCATTTAAATGTTATTACAGAAGGAAAAATATGCTTCATATAAGAAATATTGCATGTTATTACCATGTCAAAGTTATATATTCTAAAATGAGATATAACTATAATTAACCATGATTAACAATGCCGGACAAATTAAATTGTTAAGAAGGTTCGTTAAAATATATTATGTCGTTCACCTCTCGATTTTTCTTTGAGTTCAGGGTTACGAATGTAGGTAAAACCTTATATAAGAAAATGAATAAAATACTTCTAAACATTATTTAAAAATTCATTACTATATATTGAAGAGATATTGCCTATCAGGAGAACTATTACATGTTCTAGATAATTTTTGATTCAGGTTTTAAAACATCTATAGATACTGTGCTTTAGTAATTCGATCCTTTAAATAATGCGCGCAGCTCCCCTCCTGTTATTCTTCTACATATCCATTACTAATTTAAACTAGACATCAAATTAAACATCCAGTAATTGCCACAGAAACATTTTTCTTTATGTGTTTTACTAGACACTTTTGGTGATCAGGTTCTTCACCGAAAATTGTCATTGTTTAATATTTCATTAAATATTTTTGTGCAATTTTGCCTTAATGACTTTGAAACAAAATATATTTCCCTCAAAATTTGGAGTTTAAAAATCTCTCAATATTTTACAGATTTTAGACCATTCCATTCATTGCACTTTGCATGTTCTTAAGCTTCTGTTTATATCTTTATAAATACAATTATACTACAGGAAAAAAGAGAAGTAATTAAAAATAGATATGCATTTTTCCCCAATGCTTGATTCTGAAAAATATTAGATTAAAGTAAGAAAATTTTTAAATATTTTCATGAAAATATACTTTCTACAAAAACCACATACACATGCAAATTCCACATGCAAAAATACGAACAATCTTTATATCTTAATCATCATCATTGGAAAACATCCGGATTGAAATTTTAGTAGAACAATGGAAACGTTTTGAATTCCACTTCATCAATGAAATTTATGCAATACATTTAAAATATTTTTAAAAAGAAAATTTAAGACAATTACTTGACATCATAAAACAGATAATGTTTTGAATTTAATGTAGTGCTTTATATTTTCGGTAGTTATCACGAAAAAATTGCAAAATCTAGCTAACTTATTAATAATTTAAAATTCTAATTAAAATTGCAGACAAGTTACTCTGAAGTACACATTACACGTTTGATCTCTCCAAGGAGTATGTGTGAAAAATTTGTTATCTCATGATCAAACAATCTGTCCTATAGACATTTGCAAACATAGAGGCAGAAAAGGCATAGTCTCCTTTGTCATAAGTGGTGATTAGTTTAGATTGCAGGATCTTGTATTTTTAAACTTACGTGTCCTGTATAATTTTTGATAAGGATGTTAAAATATGTATACATAGTATATATCGTAAAATATATACACAATATATTTGACGGCTTTAAATAACAAATTAGCTTTACAGTAAATTCTGTCTAATTATTGTTTTATTGGGCGATTATACTAAGCTTAAAATAACAAGTAACTTTTATTTTGAAAGAATTTCTTAATACTTGTTTTATAGTTTATCACTCTAATTTTACGATGCAATATTTTCAGAAATTATTAATTTAAGGATTAATTTAAATAAATTTTAATTTTATATGAGTAACGTAGACTAAAGAAGGATTTTATAAAATAACTTCAACACTTGGCAATATTGATAATGATGAATTATAAATTAAAATCTAAAAAATAGATACAAATTTAAATATCGTTTTTTTAATTATAATATAACAATCATAAATTTTTTTTGGAAGATTGTTTATTAAATATGTTTTTAACGTTGTTTTTGTCAACTTTTTATATATCATACATGAATAATACTTCTGATATTCAAGGAAATAAAATATTTTATTTTTAAACAATTTCCGTTGTGTATCTAATAGCCCTTTTATTTGCAAATTTATATAAATTTAGGGCATATCATAACTTTTAGATTTGTTTTTACATTGAAATCAATTTCGTACACTCCAAAAGTTTCTTTTAACTATCTGTTACTACAGAAACATATAAAATTGTTCACATTTCTTGCTCCATTCAATGTTTAAATTCAATATTTGCGTTGCACATTAAACCTTCTATATATAAAATTTCCTTTTCCTAAACATTTTATCAAAAATTCGCTTACTTTTTGCAAGAGCTTACTAAATCTTTAAATATTTTTGGCCTTTAAATAGAATCAAAATATTAAATTTTCTCATATTTTACTGTATGGTACATCCTACAAACACTGTGGCTTACTCCTGCATGTTTTTAAAGCGCAAACGTAAGACTTTTCACTTTAAATACCAATTTTACCTCTTTTTCAAATGTGCCGTGACTAATATGACTTAGAATATAAAGAAGCTTCCATCCAGTAGAAGAAAATAAATGATAAAATGATTATTTCGTCTCAATAGATGAATGTTCAAAAATTCGGTACGGTCTCTACCAATAAGCAATGTGAATACTTCTGAAAATATGCATCCAAATTCAAAGTGAAACCTTGACAAACATTCGGTTGCAAATATCATTTTTGTTTGACGTGTTTGGATAGTAGGACACGTTTTTCAATTTGGCATCTTGGCATACTTCTGTGAAATTTTTATTTACTTTCAGAAAATACTGCAACAAAATACATATGGGTAGATGATACGTATTTACTTCTGAAAATATAGTTCGTTTGCGGATGAAAAATATAGATATACAGATGAGATTGGTTAATGTTTTCGTTCTTGCTTTTGGCTTTACGCAGATCTTCGAATTTTTCTATGGCATAAAATGAATAGAAGATTAAGCAAACGATATTTGACATTTTTCATGAAACGTTACATTTAAATTGTTGGTTTAAATCGACTTTCAAAAGATATTTACCAAGCAAATACTAACTAATTTATATTTCAGTTCAAAATTGTAATTTATTGACTTCCGATTATCTGCATTCTGAAATAATTGTTGTCGAGATTTTGTTTTCTTATATATTAAAATTATTTCGGATTAGGATTATTTTATAACAGACAATAGATATATATGACGTCTAATTAAACATTGTAATTTAGAAATATGTATTATGATGTTATTATACTTCTCCTGGTATAAAATTGCGGATCTTGGACAAGACATAAAAATCATGAGTGCTCAGGATTTTTTTCCATATATATGAATTATATTTTCATTGTATAGTAATGAAATGGAACTTGCGTATATTAACTATATGCCATAAACATTAATTAGAAAATATCGATCCATGGAATGAATCTAACATGCGATGTTCGTTAATTGATTAATCGTTAAATATGAACAAGAAAATCAAATATACATTTTCTATGCTTTCTTTCTGTCCAGATGAAATTAAAAATTGACAAAGAACTGTTATTGTAATACAAGGGCACGTAACAAATTTTATTTAAGTCACTGCATCTTCTTTGTGTGAAATTACAGATGGTCATCTTTTTGACAGTATAAGTTCACAATTTGATATTAATTTATATTTTAAATGCAAAAGTTGCTTACAAAATTTCATTTATCTATGTTTTTGCTTTTTCGAATTATCATATTTACTTACAAACAAAAGTTCAGACGGACAAACGGCGATGTCCTTAACAGATTTGGATCAAAATTCGATACAGATTTACATTATATATTCTGTAACTTGCGTACAAAATTTTAATCATTTGCATTTTGTGGTTGTCTTGTTTGGTTGTACTCAGACAGCCCAGACTTCTTCAGAACGGATTTCGTTCAAATTTCTTTAAAAAAATTACAAATTTCTAGTAAAGACCATGTACCAAATTTCATCCGTTTAATTCAAAGGGATCTTAAGTTATCGTATGCAAAGACAGACAAACATAATTCCCAAAACGTATTTTTTGGAGTCGAAAAGGTTTGGAAAATGGGCAGTCGATAAAATTTCGTGTTCGAATGTTTTGACAATTCCATGATAGACCTTAGAGAAATATTAATGCTGTCTACCACTTTATTAATTGATTGTTCGTTGCGATAAAGTTAAAATTTCGAATTGTAACAAAAAATAATTTTTATTTAATATATGAGTAACAATTATTTCCTATTTTAAATTAACAGTGCCAAAAATCATTCAAAATGAGTTATATCTTTTGTAAAGCATATACATTCTTCTAAACATAGCTAAATTAAGCCCAATATACAGCCTGTCAAGTTAAAAAAAAAAGAATGCAATTGAATAGCAATTTACCCTATTATCAATGTCATCAATTACATTTAGCCCCAAGAATTCTCCACAACATGGTGATATGTTCTGTCCTTATTATTAGCTTTATCCATTTCCGTATTGATTTCTGATTCTGTTTGGGTCTAAATTGCCTGTCAGCTAGTCAGACATCAAGAAAAACACGTGAATCAATATAAAATGCCATGGGACTTTTCCTCACTAATCAACAGAATAATAGAAGTGTGTTTTGATCATAAAATAAAATCCTCACATATTATATTCATGGTGAATGTAATCCAGTGTGTTGAAGAGTTTGTTGTTATTTTGTTACAAGTTCGATTGCGAAGCAGTATACGAAAAAAAAAGTCATGGTGGGATTTCAGGTAATCAGGAATTAATCTTGGTATTGAGACTATTCGAATTTTACCTCATTTCATTCAGTTGGATCTCCACATAATTATAAGTTTTAAAGATATTTATGTGGTTTTAGAAAATAAAATAATAAGCAAATTTATCTAATTATTTATTTTTATTTTAAAAATTTTGGTGCCGTGAATTTTTCCTAATCCGATACTTCCTCTAGGTGCCAGCTCAGGTGTCGTCCTCGTCATCTGACCGCGGTTCAAAATTACGAGGTCCGTCCCAAAATAGCCCTAGTATTTCTTCAAACGGGACGTTAATATAACTCAACTCAACTCCTCTAGATTGACAAGACCCTTGGGACATGTTCTTGGCAATGAGTCAATCTTTTCCTTTTCAGTACATAATTTTTCTATTTTATTCCAATTTAACATATTTTTCTTCTTAACGTATTGTTATTCATATGTAAAAGAATATATCATTGTATAGTTCAACCATGTCCATACGATTCTCAAAGGCCCGCCTGCTCTCTAGAGTCCAATAAATGTTCACTGCCAGAAGAGAAGTATTTGCAAAAATGGTGCCATTCTCTATAAAGATAATTTAATTTTTGCTCGACGCTGAATAATGCCAGAGACATGCTACCTCGTTTTGATTTTTACATTGAGAGGCTGAAAAATCAAAATTCAAATAAGAAGAAAAAAAATGTTAGACTTTTAGATATGAAGATAAAAAGAAATGAAATTGCACACAATATGGAAAAAAAATGAAGAAGCTTGAAAGTCAGTTATAACGAAGAGAGTCAAGAAATTTTAAAATTGTTTTCTTTCCCAGTTATAATTTTCAGGATCTTAGTATCTTTATCGGAAACATTCAAGACATTGCTTCTGACAACCATGGAATCGTCACTGGTTTATTCCATGGGGGTATAAATATCGCCCGGGACCCTTAGATTCTTCTTTGTTCTTTTTAGCTTTATTACTCTGATGCAACTATCTTTCCCTGGGATTATATTGATAATATTTTCTAAAGTTCAATTATGTGGTTTTTAAAGATATTTCCCATTTACAAATGCCACATCGTTTCATTTGTTTTGTTTCATCTCTCTCCGGTGACTGGATTCACATGCTTAAATATTCTTCTCGAAATCTCATGCTCAAAGTATGTTGCAAAGTTGTTGATAATTATTTCCTTGAAAATTTTCGATGTTGGAGTTGTTCTCTTGTGATGTAAAATCAAGAAGACAAAAAAAATCTCAGTTATTGTGTCAATTTAGATTTGGAGCTAATAGCGCTTCTGGCTGTTGGAGATTCAAGGTTTTTTCATTGGAATTTGAGGTGACTCTTATAGATTATTTTCATGATTTCATTTTTGTCTTTACTTGTCCCAATTTGATAAAGTTTTTGTCTAAGAAATATTTACATCGCTTTTATACATATGTCATAATTAGGGTTGCGTGTATTTGTTGTGACTCCAATTATTGGGACGTTTTAATAAAATAATTTTATTTACTTTTTAACTAAAGAAATTAAACATTTTATTTTTATTACGAGCTTCACAGAGGCAGTGCGCGAGAGAGTTCCGAAGAGAAGGAGAGAGAATAGCTTTTTTAGAAGCATACCCGGATAATGAGCGGCCCGGCAATTACGTCACACACAGCCTCAACGGAGCCTGTAGTTTACTGATATCTGATATGATTTTTGATAGATATATATGCTTTATAACAGGTATGTATGATTTATGATAGGCATTCACTACACATAGGAACCATTTTTTACTGTCAAATATTTCACCACCTGAATTTGGTAAATATCGCTGATTTGGCCCACCCAGAGATAGAAAAGTTTTATTAATAATTTGGTTAAAAGAGCATAAATCGTCGCTAAGTTGAGATGTTGGTAAGATTCAGTTTTGATTCTAACATACCTTACTGAAAATTTTATCATTAAAATTATGCAACTTATTATTAAGATTTAATTTATCTGTCTCTAGGACTTTGCAGAGTTTTGTATGTGACTCGGTTAATAGAAATTTAATATCATTGTTAATTTAAAACGAGGTAGTAATTTATATTGTATAAATCTTCGTCTAAAAATATTTACAACGCTTTTATACATAGAAACAACCTTGTTACACTCAAATATATTACCACCTGAATTTGGTAAATATCACTGAGTTTGTTCTGTTAGAGATAGAAAAGTTTTATTAGTAATTCAGTTAATACAACATAAATCGCTGTTAAGCTGAAATGTTTGTAGCATTGTTTTTGACTCTAACATTCATTCTTGAAAATGATATCATTAAAGTTATGCAATTTATAATTAAGATTTTGTTAATATGACGTTAGGACTTTGCAGGTTTTTGTATGTGGCTCGTTTAATGAAAACGTTGAATTATTTTTCAGTTAAAACAATATAGCAATTTCGCCATATTCCCTATTATATTTACTGAAATTTGAAACAACTAGTCCATAAGATCAACTTGCTTTTTATTTTATGTACTGGAATTATAGTTTTTTTTATCATTAAGGTTTCTCAGTTTTAAATATTCCTTATTAAAATCTCTTATAAAGTCAAAAATATACTTATTTTTGGTCAATAGAATTTTTGAAATTTATGCATATATTTGACTTTTATGAAATGCCATTTCGAACATATATTCCTATCAATATTCAACGTAGCATTTCTCTCGTTTTAGATAGCCTTCAGAGAATCGTCGTGCATTTGACATTCATAACGTATTTGGCAACATGGCTGCATTTTTGGGTTCCTACCATCAGTCTATACCAGCTGTAATTATATAGAAACCAGCCACCATCATGCCAAGTTTCTTATTTCCAGTGAACAGTACGGAACTGAGTTTCAATTTCACCTTCAACTTCAGTTTCGCCCAAGCCCTCGATGTATTGGAGGAGCACTTTGCCAACGATAAGATTTTTGGCTACAACACCGAAACCATCATAGTCACCTGCTATGCTCTGCTGATGGTCACGGGATTGTTCTGCAATCTCTTGGTATGCAGCGTCATACTGGCAAATACAAAAATCAGGTAAAGTTGAGAGATTTTGCAATTTCTTAGCTTTAAAGTTGTAGAATAACTTAACGTTGACTTCTGATTTAATTTATCACTAAAAATGTAGTATTTTAATTAGACTTTTTTCAGACTTTCTGATTAATGCGTAAAGTAATCTGTAGTTATTTGGAAATGACTGAAGATAAAAAAGCTGCTTTTAGAAAAAAGGATTTGGAATGAAATACGATTATTTTCAGGGTGAAGATAAATTTTCTTTGTTGCATTTATAAACCAGATAGTCCGTGAGTTGTTGGCTCGATAATTTAGATATGTCTGAAATGAAGTGATAATATGAAATATAACTGAGCTCCAAAATGAAATAAATGAGAGTTTTCTCAGTACTTCCGTTAATGCCCAATGTTCTAATTACTTAAAATTACATTTCAATTTCGTGTATTTTGAAACCATAGGCAGTGCACATTGACAAGAATTTCTTTTTATAACTATTTTATTCAATTTAGTTTAACGTTTCAACAAAATTTAACTTAAACAATTCATTTAGTGTCATATGATGTAAAACTTAAAATATATCGTAATATCAATTTTTCTTAACATTTTCTATTAAGAAGCTGATTAGAAATAATTTCATTTTAATGAACTTTAAAAAATGCTTTATTATTATCTTTTTAAACTGATATTTGCAAGTAAGAAAGGATATTTAATTGATCTAAAATTTTCCCAACTTAATTAGTGTTTGAAAACGGATTCTAAAACCCTCCGCGCATGCGTTAGGATGGGTTTAATTCGTCAAAATAGGGGTGAGCATCAGGGTAAACATCAGCATTCTAAATTTTGGGATATTATACTTATGCGATATTTTCTTTATTCGTCTTGTAAATTATACGAATATAAAACAGATACTTTCTTCTTTGACTTTCAAAAAGGAGGTTAAAATCACGTGATTAAATATTGGATGAAACAAATGGAAAGTGTAATATATCTTGTAAGGCAAAAATAAAAAAAAATATTTCCAATTCATTTCAATTTGACTTTATTATAAAGATTTTCTTTAAATTTTGAAAAAGTATAAAAGTTATTTTTGGCAATTCTTGCAGAAATATGTGAACACTGACCTTAATTTTCAATTAATTAATATTTCAAAATCGCTATAGATCAAACAGTTTGACTTGTAGAGCACACACACAATTTTCTTTCTGATTAATGGAGGTAGAGATAACAATAGATTATCAAATTTTTATTTTAAATATAAGCTTGTTGCTTTTTTTGTTTGAAAAAAGAATATAATTCTAATTTTGTTTCAGGAACTTAATTTGATTACTAAATCTGTTAATCATTTATACTTACATATAATTTAATGTTTTTTTACATGATTTATTGCACACTTGTACAACTTTTGTAATCGTTTACTCTTTCACTTACTGTCCGTTGATATCAGGAAACTTTGTTTACTTGTTTATTCTAAACGACAATACACTGTTTGAGCATTTTTTTTGGAAACTGACTTTCGGTTTTATTATATTTCCATGCCATCCGAAAGTAAATCTTGTATAAAATAATATCGTAATTTGAAAGAGGATTTTCGATATTTGTTTTTTTTTTTTTAATTTACTCCTTTCCTAAAGGCTAATAATGGTGCATTTTTAAGATTGTTTTTATTAAATATATTTAATTTCCAATTTTTTTAAAAATATTTTTATTCTCTTTATAACTTTATTTTAGCAATATTTATATATTATTTATAGAATTCAAATAGATTTTGTTATTTTTGAAATCATTAATTTCCAGAATATTTTTTATCCCATATAATGTAAAAAAGTTTTACCCATTTTCTATTTCTTAATCAAAGACATAAATGAATCATATTTGGATTTTTTGTGTGGTTTGTGAAATAAATTTAATGAATTAATTAAACAAACAAAAGATAAAAGAAACTGAAATTCAATTTACGTCACATCTTTGCATAAATAAACACTGGAAAGAGAAGAATTTCAACAAATTTTATCGTCTGCTTTAAAACTGGGAATCGATTGATTTTTATTGACTGTACTTGAAAACACGCTTTGGCTTTTTTGAAAACTTAGACTTATTTTCTTTAAATCAATTTTATTTATTTTTATATATCGGCACCAGATAGTTCTTACACAATTTCATTTTAGAAACTGGGGCAATATCTGCTAAGAAAATCAATGCGTCACTTCTTTGAAGAATAAGTTAGCTGCAATAATATAATTTCTTAAAATTACAAATGTAAGAATCAATACAAAAATTGAATTATCTTATTTTCCAAAAAATATTTTTTTTCGTTTGTTATAGAAAGAAAATATTATTTCGGTTAAATTTGTTATGTTTACTGATTCCGAATCAAGTCAAATCCGAAGTTACTGGAAAACGCGTTGTGTGATGAGGGAGATATAAAGTACAAATTCAAAATTTTCCTTTCTTATTTTGTTGGATTTTAAAATCTGAATTTATATCAATAATCAATAACTCCTTTCGTTTCCCCGTTACCTTACAGTTTTCATTTCCCACTATTTACAAAGGAAAATTTGTAAATTCTCTCTAAAGAAGAGAATATCTGACCTTTAGGAGCAATTTCGAACAGATATAATTTTCTTTAGAAACGTCAAATCAAAAAAACATTTTAAAAAATTTGCTTTTATTTAAGAATTTAAAAATGTGTGATACTTACCCTCAATAAATTCCAAAATAATAGTCGTATAAATTTAATTTTTACACAAATTTTAAAAGTATTTTTTTTTAAACTTAAAGATTTAAATATTTTTGTTGTGCAATTTTTTCTCTATGCATTTGAATTTCGTTGCAATTTTGAAATTTATGCAAATTGCAGAATATTAGAGAAAGTTTATGTATATTAATTCTGCAAGTTATATGAAGTATTGGAAAGTAAAGTTACATTACAATTAAAGTAAACGCGCAATTAGATTATCCATATAAAGGCACTTTTAATGGCCCTATGATGTCATGAAGATTCATTTACATGGTAAATAGGACAAATGCAATAATATTTACTATACAGGCTGTAATATGCTTAACGCGTTCATTGCCACGATTCACACCTGATATTTGGGTCATCTATCCAATCAGATGACCCCTTTTTTACTATCTCTTAGCTATAGTAAATAAGGAGGCATCTAATAAAATAGATGGTTTGGTACAATTACATAATATCTTTAACGCACAGGCGCTCAATCCGGCAGTCACCGCATTAAACATAATTTTGGGGGAGAGTTAAATCAGGAAAATTATGCATGAGCGATTTAATGAAAATTAAACACAGCAAATAT
Organism: Argiope aurantia; assembly: GCA_026543865.1. Classification (NCBI taxonomy): domain Eukaryota; kingdom Metazoa; phylum Arthropoda; class Arachnida; order Araneae; family Araneidae; genus Argiope; species Argiope aurantia. The sequence continues at coordinate 510,892 of JAPMOR010077837.1, forward strand.
TTCCAGTAAACTATTTGGTTGGCAAAGACGTTTAATTGTCCAATGGTATACAGTGCAGTACAATGGAATGCACTAAAATTACATCGAATCAAAGGATGAGGAAAATTAAAAATCTTTCGATTTTTAGTAACTTTCATTGACACTTCTCTATTCTTACCTTTTGTATATCTATACTATCGATTCCTTTGTAAATTCGAATTCAAGGTCACCGACTTAGTTATTCGGCAACTTTCTAGTGAGATCTTGAGTACTGACAAGAAATAAAAGCGGTTGGCAGGATTTAGAGTTCAGATATGATGTTCTTCCCAATATAACTTAGAACGGCCCTTTTTATAACATTAATTTTATGTTAATAATGTCATTTAAAGCCAAAGAAAAAACGATTTTCATTCATAACTTAAGATTGATACTAGTATGAATTATGAATTTTTTTAAACTTATGTGATTTTCATAATTATAATATTTCAGCTTTGAGAAAAAGTAAAGGAAAGTTATCTTTAAAATTTGGATTGCTTATAATAGCTCTTAAATGAGTAATTTTGGCATAATTACAATTTTGTATATGAAATATACAAAGAGAAATTATTATAATCGTTAAAAATCTCTAGCTTAAAAACGCTTTAATCTAGAAAAATGAAATTTAGTATTTGGTCTGAACATCAAATTTAATATCTAAAATGTAGATGCGTATCAAGTTTGAAACTAAATCCATCAGGAGTTGATAATTTGGAGATCTGTGCAATAAACAGCCATTACCAAAAGCATAGTGACAATTTATATGAAATTTTTCATAGTATTTTGTGACCAAAATTGTAGTTCTGTGCGAACTTTTGGTTGTAATTGAAAGGAAAAAAAGGTATTACATCGATTTTCTAGTACTTGTGTGTTAACAGTAACTTATTAAAATTTTAGGGTCGTGTAGGTTTATATGTATTAAGACTGAAGAATTTTTCAAAGAAAAAAATGTTTAACTATATTTTACTTATTTAGAGCTAAAATATTAATATTTATTTTTAAAAAAACACTTAGAAGAGTTTTTAATTCGGACTCGTTCTATATATAAAACATGCAAAATGCTTCTTTGTGACTAAATATCAAGATATGCCTTTCCTATTAGTAAAGAATACATGACAACTTTACTATGATATTTCACAATATTGTCGTGAATTCGGAATTTCGAGAAAAATCGTGGATACAATATACAATATTTTATGTTAATAGGAATGGGAAACCTACCTTTTTCTGAGAACTTAATTTCAACTTTTTTCTGAATATTGAAATTTTAGTATTTAAAATCTAAGCCAAACCCATAAAACTGTAAATAATTTCAAAAAAAATATTAACATCCATATTTTAAAAACTAACTTCCTAATTTATTCCAAAATCTAGTTTGAGTTACGAATGTAAACAGCTTCCTCTTTAATTTAAAATTAAATTTTTAACTCGAAATTGTAAGAAAATAAATTAATTCACGAATTATTTTAGATGTGGATATGTATCACAGCTAAACACTTTAATTGAAATAGTTAACTAAAATACTCCGAGATAATCCAATCAGATGAATAGTAGAAAGATACACGATAATATAAGCAAAAACTAATAAAGTTTTAAATATATAAATATATAAAAATGAACAATTTAATTCTACCCTCATGCTTTAAACGATTTAATTCAGGGTACTATACAATATCCGATCTCAATATTGAACAATATAACAAAAGCCTTAAAAATTATTGAAGATATTTTTTTCTCCAAATTTTACAATATTATACGCTATTTGGAATGGTATAAGTTACATGTTTATCAAGATTAGTAATCTAAAAGTGATAGAAGAATTAAGTAAAATTTTGAGCAATTGTTAATAATGGCAATCAACTGATCAACAAAGGCAGTATTGTTTAATAAAAGAAAGTTAAGTGATGCCTTTCATGTTTCGAAATTCAGTGTATATCTGACAGAAAAATTAAGCTTTCAGCAACATATAGAAAATATTTGTAAATATTTACATGTTCTGAAAAAATTAATGAATATTACATCTCAATATCAATTCGTATGAATTGATCAGAATAATCCTGTTGTCATTTCCCAAAATTTTTATGAATTACAAAATCACTTTATTGGTAATAATTAACAGACAGATAGTAGCTTTAATCAGTCGACTCTAATTCAATTTGTATAGTTCTGCTGTAGCTATGACTACAAGCTATGTGTCGCGTGTTCAAATATTCGGTTCTTATTCATGAGCTAAATATTTGGCATATCGTACTACAACATTGAGAAGTTTCTATCGAACCATCAAATAAGGAATAGGAATGTCAATGTAGTTAATTTTTTTAAGCAAATGCCTTTAATAACTTTAAAATTGTATCAATAAATTGTCATTATTTTCGCTTTTCAATATTATTAAACTTGAAAAATATATGCAAATTATATTTATACTAAATGCGATTATAACTATACACCTTGGCTCTCTAAGTATAATTTAATGTAAACTAACTTTTTTAAGGTATGTGAATACGTTAGGGGTGAGTGTCTTTCAAAAACGGTCGAAAATAGTTATGTTTTTGAATAAAAAAGAAGAACCAAAATATACTGGTTAAGTGGCAATTTTAAAAAAAGGGTGTTTTTTAGCCAAAAAGAGGTATGTATAAAGCAAAAATCTTCTAGTTTAGATGTTTATTAAAGGATTTGCTTAAAATTGAGAAGATAGCTTAAGAAACCTATTTTCTAGTTCCTGAACTTAAAAAAAACAAGCTGTATTTTTATCCATTCTTTAAATATTCGGATTAAAACAATAAATAATACGATTTTTTTTTAAATTTTCTCACACTGTGAAGCACGAACACAAATATAAACTGTTTCTAAAATAATAGAGTATTTATTCTCTATTTCAGAAAGTTTAGAACATATTGAAAAATTAGCATTAGAATTTTTTCCAAAAACTTTATAAATTTAAAATCTATCAAAGGTAAACATTTGAGAAAATGGCACCTAAAGATGCAAAATAGTAGTAAAATGTATGTATATGCAAATTTAAAAATTAATGTAACATCCAAAAATAGACTTGGAAACAATATTCTGAGAGTTTTATAAAGTGACCTGCTCAAACAGTTAGAATATGAAATAAAAAAAAATCATAATTTTTATACTGAAATAGTGGCCTTATAATTAATCTTTGAACCGTTAGATTTAGTTAAGCCATTTTTCCAGTTATAAATATATATAATGCAATTTCATTTAATAAATATATTTCTGCAAAAATTACGAAGTCTAAATTTTAAACATTCTTTCTTAGCTATGAGTATTTAAAGAATATTTTTATAAAAATGACTAATATTTTAAACAAAATTCCAATCTTGTGCTATGAAACAGATCATTTAAAGAGCATCAATTAATATTTAAAAGGCATATAATTTAATAAATTTAACACAGTATCTACTTTTATATAATAATCAGTAAAAAGTTTTAATTCCAATTATCACAAAAGCCTAATGAGGGTCAGAACTGCATATCTTACGAAATCTAACTACTTTCGATGACCACTTTGATCGCCGGGGTTAATGTTTGATAAATATAACACATAAATATTCTTTGTATCTGCGTTTTATTGATTTCTTTATCAATATATTTTTTAAATTCCAATATCTCCAGAGATATATAATTAATATTATTTTAAAAACTTTACACCGTTCTATTCATTGTGCTACTCAGTTCCCTAATTTTCTCTTTTTATACATATTAGGTAAACTCATTTAAAAATGAGCTTACCTAAAACTTTTTCCTAATGCTTGATTTTTATTATATACTTTAACTATAAACATAAGAAAAGGTCGAAAATGTTATTTAAAAGTACATAATTTATAGTTAAAAATCTCGATATGGAAAAATAAGCAGCACTTCATATCTTAATCTTCAATAATAGAAAAAAAAAGAATCGAAAATATTAGTAGCAGCAATGAAATATACTATTTTCAAACACTCTCTAAATAGTTTTAAAATATTTTAGAACAAAAAATTAAATTTATTAAAAAGATAGTTCGTATTATGTAAATACATTTTTTGTGATGCAATATTTTCAAAGTTTTTTCCAAAAAACTCTAAATTATCTTTTAATTTTGAATTAATTAAAAATTCTATTTTAAAAAACTTACTTTGAGATGCCATTTCCACTCTCCAAAGTATAAATGCTCCGTGTTTGGTAGTTTAAAATAAACTGTCTAGGTGGTGCAGCACCAATACTCACATAGGTTTTT
>JAPMOR010077837.1:515154-533351 GCA_026543865.1 Argiope aurantia
ACGTTAAAAATATTTAATAGACCTAATGTAAAAAAGAATTGCATGATCATTTGTATTAAATAAATAAATTTAATCTGATTATTTAATATCAAAAATATATATTCTGTATATAATGAAATACATCAAATAACTAAATTAGCAAATGGCACGAAAAATATTGTATAAAGTGAAGATCTATTTGGATCTCATTTTTCCAACTTTGAGCATACAAATTTTGAGCATAAAAAAATAACCGTACTACAAAAGTATGGCCTTTCATAACAAGGAAGTTGTATCTAAAGTGGAGAATAGTTAACTAAATATTATAAACACCAATGTTTAAAAATAAATAAATTGAAAATTTATTAAACTATTAATTTGGATTTAAATTTTAAACATCAAGCATCAGTATTCAGAATTGAACCATGCTTCATAAAATATCTAATAAATAATTTTAGAAAGCTTGAACACGATAAAAAAATTGAATTTTTATAATAATTATATGAATATTTAAATAATAATGAAAAATTATTCGTATCATTTATTAATGGTGGTTCTCTATTAAAATCTCATTGTATTATTTCAGAAGTTAATTAGTAATGTATTTTCGAGTTTTCGTTTTTATTGGAAATGAAAATTGGAAAATATTTTGTAAGGCATTTTAATTAAGATTTAATACACTGTATTGAATGGGTAAAACCTTTGTGTTGTAGGTGGAGAAAATAAAATTGTTAATTTAGGTTTTTTAAAATTTATTGTTATTTAAATATTAATTTTCCTGTATCTTTATTTGATAATCTCAAAGAAAGAATAAAATCTCAAATTATAATTAAATTTAAAACATATTCAAATTCATATATTTTCCAGATATGAATGTTTAGATTTAAACTCTCGGAAACAGAATTAATTTAAAAACTCAAACCATGTTGGATGATTATTATGGTTTTTATAATGAGTATATTAAAATGATAAATTAATAAAAATATGAAAGAATTAAATTTGATTCGCAAAATTTTTCAAACAAAGCATAAAATATCTATCTTACCTAAAGGAATTAACTATTACTATGAGAAAATCCATTATCTGTATTAAAAAGAATAACGCCTTTTCTACTCCAAGATGAGTTTCCATTATCTCCATATTCATTTGAACTTGTTTTGTTTTGTGTCTATCAAATAATGAGAATTTATATTTCATTCCCTTCACTTCCTGATATGCTGGCATTTTTAAATTTCTAATAGACACATAGTCTTGTGTACTCTATATTTCATTATATTTCTGAATTCATCACTAAATAGGGCAATGAAATTTTAATGCAATACAACTGGCGCCATCTTTTAATGCATTTGAAAAACATTGAGTAATATCGCAACAATGCATTGTAATTTAGAAATTAAAAAATAGTTGATTGTTCTATTTTTGTGTACACTGATGCACTTTATTTACTAAAACATGTCGCTTTGCTCGAAATCAAAGATATACTTATTCGGTCGAATTATGAAAAAAATCCAAAATAAAGAAATAATTTAATTTTTTTTTTTTTTTGCTTTATAATGTTTTGCACTTACAAAGCTTTCTAATTTATCATGAATACAGATATCGATCCAGGAAAAGATTAAAAAAGTAGAGTCGAAAATCATTTTTTAGTTAAATTTTTTTAATCTAAGATGAAAATGTTAAATCTGAACGTCATAGATATTAAAGAAATTTTAAGAGTTTCAACATTTGAATGAAATTATTGAAATTCTATTTTTAAAGGAGGGAATATCAAATAAAAATCTTAGGACGGCATTGTCATTGTTTTTCAAATTTTTTGAAAAAAAATTTGTTGTAAAAGATGCTTCGAAAAATTTTCTAATTGCCGAAACCACAGAGCGAAAGAAATCATTTTCTTCAACCTTATTTCAGTTATTATCTTTGATCAAATTTTTTCGTTATCCTCAATGCGTTTACAAAAAAAATATTTCATTTTAAAATCCCTAGGTTTTAATTGCCGATTATCAGATAATATCTATATCGCCAAGCTAAATTATACATAAAATAGCAAGATTTCGCCAAGATGATTGCTTTTTCAGGTTTACTTACGGATTTTGAGGTAATCAAATGCTGAATTTCCAATAGCTAATAAATGGTGATGATTTGCATTGTTTGGTGCTTTATCATGGGATCTATAAAATTAATTAAATACCGGAATATAAATTGAGGTATAAGGTTCTTAAAAGTGATAAAAATTGTGATAAAATGTTGGTTCTTCGTATTTTCCAGAATCCGACAATGTATATATTATTTGAAACTATAGAAGGACTCTCAGAGAAAAATTATTAGAAAAAAATTCATTTCATGAATTCAATCAAATAGTCTAAAAGTATCGACCCAAATTTTAAAATAATTACAATAACAATCTGAAATTTATATCAGGTATTCCTATTTGCGTAACATATACTTTAGTGGAAATATTTAATTTAAAATAAAAAAAAAAAACTTTTTTTTAATTAGACTTTAGAGTAATTGTATAAGAGTTTCACTTACTTATACCATTTGTGCTTAAACTATTTATATTTGTATTGTCCATCTTATCTGGTCCGTTCTCAGAGTACATGATGAAGTAGAATGCTTTCGGCAGATAACCGAAACACTTAAAACAACAAAATTTCAGTTGCATATATTTTCCCTTTTAAAATATAATTGGATTGGATTATATCCGAAAGCCTTACAGAAAAAAATGGAATTTAGTGTTCCACTGCAGAATCTATAAAATAAGTAAATCAAAGGTATTTCCATATTTTTTAAAAAATTAAATGATTTGAACAACTATAATAAATAACGCAATTTGGCAACACAATCGCATTCTTTTGAAATAATTTTTAACTAATTTTTTTTTTTATTCTGAGTATTAGAAATTACAGATGTTAAATATATACTTAGTTTTACCACATCCTTCAAATTGACGTGTTTTTGATCACCATGAATTTCATTGTAACTTTTGGCTCTGTTTATGTAAATAAAAGAACATTTAATATTATAATTAATTAATTATTGAAAAAAAACCCAAGAGAAAAAGTTTTTATTTACATTTCATAGGATATCCAGTTAGAGCTTTTTGTTCTAAACTGAATCATAATCAGAACAAAATAGATACCATTATAATGGCCGCCGAACATTTTGGATCAGTCAAAATAATTTCATATAAAATGTAATTCAAATTTTTCTAGGAAATATCTGAAAATGATATATAAATGTATGTAAATACGTACTGATGTCCATCATCATATAGATTTCATAAAATATTATAAACTTTGAAATTGCTAAAGCCGTCATTTTGATAGGTCTTGATATATAAATAAGTATAGGTCATACCGATTATGAAAGTTAAAACGGCTGAGTGGAAACTGTAATAGGAATATGCAGTTGTTCCTATATTTCATTAAAAGTCGCCATAAAGTTCTAGAATAATATATAAAGTGTATCAAAAGTTTTAGCATGAAATTTGAAAACCGTCAAAATGACGGTCCCGGTAATTCTAGTTTAAAATATATGATATAAACAAAAAAAAAAGTAATGCTACTGAAAAGAATAAATATTTAAGGGGTAAACACTTTTGAAACATTACTTTCGAAACATATTCATTACTTTGAACTTTCACTGGAAACTAAATAACTTTCGCTGAATTATAACGGTATAAGATCAAAATCATATTAAAGTAATCCTTATTTTTATCCTTGAAATTTATGTATTTTAAATTAACTGCTTTACTCAGTTGAAAATTATATCATAACTTTTTATACATTTCAGATCTTCTCGTAACTTACTGGTCATCAACCTCAACATTTCCGACATAATCCTATGCGTTTTCTGCATGCCATTTACATTGCTGGTGATCATAAGAAGAAGCTGGTTCCTGGGCACCTTCCTTTGCAAGTTGGTTCCTTTCGTGCAGGCCTCAACCATCTTTGTGTCTGCAGGAACTGTCCTTGCAATTGCTGTGGATCGGTACAACACCATCGTTCACTTCAACCCTCAACATCCGAAAGGGAGTAAGAAAGAAATGTTCATAAATGCAACCCTTATTTGGGTATCTTCTTTCATTCTGTCCATTCCTCTTTGCATATTTCAAGGCACAGTTCCAGTTGGATTGCCTGGACTTCACATATATTACAAGTGCGTGGAACTCTGGCCAAGCTCATTCTTGAAAGGGGTGTACACTGTGATGATACTAGTGCTCCAATTCGCAATCCCCACCCTGGCGCTTTTGGTGACTCACATTCATATAAGGTCCCACCTGAATGCTAGAATATTCCGAACGGACAGTGTCCAGGGAGAGAGCAAAGGGTACCAGCAGGGTGAAGGTCAAGGAACTTCAATGAACCACGAGCGTCTGAAGAGAGATCTCAGGCGGAATACAAGAGCCACGATGGTCTTGTTGAACATTTCCATCGTTTTCACCATCAGTTGGTTGCCATGGAATAGCCTGAATCTTCTTGCCGAATTCCATCCGAATGTCATGAGTCCCAAGGCGCTGTATTTGGCCTTTGCTATTTGCCACATGACGGCAATGACGTCATCTGTGACAAATCCTATATTGTACGGCTGGCTCAACAGCAACATACGTCGTGAGATGGTCCGCATGAGTTGGGTCATCGCGAAGGCGGGTTCAGCTTTGGTGTCGAATCGCAGCACTCAAAGTGACAACCAAGCCATGCAACAAAACAACACTTTGATTCGATCTTCTGGAGGTGATTCTACTCTTAATCGTAGCAACAATCCAGAAAGTCACGTCTAAATGGACAACACTCGAGTTGCGAGAATGCGAAATATTACCAGAAATATATAAATAAGAATTTTTCATATTATTATAGTTGTTCTGCATGCTTTATATCCGACCAGTTAATTTTCTATTGAACCTGAAATGGTACACATATATAATATATTCAATAAGTTGTAAAAACGCATATACTTATTTTCATGAAAATAAGTCGTGCATATAATTACAATTTGTAAATATATAATTTCTTATACAAATTTCACCGAAATTGATAAGTGATTTTTTTTTTTACAGATTATGTCGGTATACTATTTCAAATGTTCTGTTCATTATATAACAGCTGCGCTTTAGCTGAAATGTACAGTTTTAAATTTTATGGAATTTATTTCGACATTTAAAGCATTAGTCTTGTATTTGATAAAACTTCCCGAAATTATATTCTTATAATTTCTGGGATTTTTGTTTTAAATATTTTTAATAGTTATAAAAACCAAATATGCTGCAATTTCATTACAGGTAAAAATGAAAACTTTCACTTTTTTAGATAGTAGAAATATTTGTACATATAATGGTAATATAACAATTTGTAGAAAGTTGGCTGAAATTTCCGTATGTCATTGCGCAAAGTTGCGTGAATGCATTTTTTGTGTATTTATTATACTGCTTACTTCTTCAGAAGAAGAAGGTGCACAATTTCATCAGAAATAAAATGAATAAAACAATTATTAATTTCACACTATTGAATGAGTTTTAATAATTTTCAAATTCGAATTCATTAAAAAAAAATCAGCTGTAGAATTTTCAGTACGATTAAACTTAAAATAAAAAAAATGGAAATGGAATTTCTTTCACTTTATCCTTTCTTCAAAAAGAACGTATTATTTTTTCATCAGTTTTTATTTTCAAGAAATTAGAAATATCAAGGAAAATTTGTGAATTCAAAATTAATTAATCCTTCTACATTGATTAACAATATGTTGACGGGCAATAAATGAAAATTTTCTTTTTCCAGGATGTTACACTTTTACTTTGGTTTGCATGGTGTAGTTTAATTAAAGTCTCACAATAGAAATTTCAGAAATTACTATGAGCTGACGAGAAAAAAAGAAAATCCAAAAGCAACCTACCCTTTCTGTTCCCACCTGCTGGAATGACAACAATAGCGCTATGGCGACTAAATATAAAAATCTGCACTAACTCAACTCTTTATTTGCCGACGATACTTGACTGTTATTTTAAAATCAGGTTTAAATTTTCATAATATGATTATTTTGTCTAACGATATTCAAAACAATACGTTGAGCGCAGCTCCGATAGCAAGCCGTAGATACAATCTAAAAGAATAAAATTAAAAATTTGCAGTTTTTAATTAAATTACAGAAAATATTTTAATTAAACAAAAAAGATTTTCCGCTTTCCTGGGCTTATTTTGCACCAAAAGTTAAGTAACACAAAAATAAAAATTGAAAAATTAAGATTATAAAATAATGCGGTAGATAAAAGGTAAAAAAAAAAAAAAAAAAAAAGAAGTTTAGTATAATTATAATTTGAACACTGAAGATAATTTTCAAATTTCATTCCTTTATAGGCCACGGAACTGTATTTAATACAACGTTCATCACTTTTTAAATGCTCATGGTAAATTATTTTAAAATTTCCAAATAGAATTAAATTTTCTGCTAACAATTTCAGGAATTACAAAAAAATATTACTAAATCCTTTGATTACATATTATTCTAAGAATCAAATTTATTATCATTTTATTATTATTATTAATTTGGGATAATAATTTACCAGTATCTTACACCAAAAAGAAATATAGAAAAAAATTAGATATTTCATCAGACCATTTCAAATCATAGTGGTGTGTGATTTGTTAATCAATTATTAACTAATCAAATTAGTTAATAAATTATATTTAAATTATACAATTTCTATTCTTATATCTTTTGCAGAGACTTTAATATCACTGGAAGAAATCATCTTTTTCAGGAATAACTATCCATTGTAAATTTTTTTGCAAATAAAAAAAACATCCCCCCCTTTATTAATAATATAGAGCAATGGCTAATATATGTACATATGCATACGACAACAACTTTTGTTTTCTTTAAAACAGTAAAAATTAGTTCCAAGTTTAAAAATAAAAATATAGTAGGCATTTTATAAGGCAAATATGAAAGTGAATAAATAAGAAAATATAGTAAATATAGTTAAAAGAATTTTAAGTTTAAAGCATAAATTTCCATAACCTTTCGACTGTGCATCTTTCTGTTAGTATATTGTTCACATTCTAATTTTTTTTTATATCCTCAAAGTGAAAAGTAATGCAGTTCAGTATTTATTTATGATAAAACGACCTTACTGCAACTCAAATTTTCTTTAAACATGCACAGTGTTTGCTGAATTATTTTGAAAATAGGCAATAACATCCAAAACAGTAAAAGAGACTTTGAACGTAAATGGAATTGTATTTATTATTTTAACTCCTGAAGTCATGTAATATACATTAACTTCTTTCAAATTCAATAATAATTGTTATTTTAGATCTTAAAATAATATGAAGTTAGGTATATTGACTTATATAAATTGAAATTTAAAAAAAATGATTTATTCATTTTATGCATGAATATGCATTTGAAAGAAAAATAAATTTACTATTTTAAAAATTCAGCTCGCAAGTGTAGAAATTTTTCAAAGTATCATTCTAATTCTCAATTTCATTATCATATGTTCAGTGTTTCTTATTGTTTTAACATTTTATCATAAGAATGGAAATAAATAATTACAGTAATATAAAAGGAATTTGCAAACGATTAATTTGTCTCTGATGTTCCAAAGGAGGAAGAGGAAATTCCATTTCATCTTTTGTAAGCGATAAATGCAAACATCTGCTGTCTGATGGCAGGCATTGTTTTATTTAGTCTGCGTTTTATTGACAGACACTGCAAATTATACTTAAAACTATTAGCTACCTATTTCCGTTTTTAAAAATTAGAAATTTTTATAAATAGAATCTACTTAGAGTTGTACCTATAAAATTAATAAAAGTTCTACTATTATTCACTAAACCGTTTGAGATCATAAGCAAATTTTCACTTTTCTTATAGATAGAATAAATTTATTCATTAAGGATATGTAAATGCTCTTGGAGTGTGGAAATGTCAGTAAAATGGGAATTTTGATATTATTCGTTTATTCGTTTCTTTAAACCTTGCCGTCAATTTATCCGACTGTATCAAATGAGACAAAATCAGGCATAACCGTTGGATTTAGGTTAATTTTTAATTAACATGTATTATTCAATTATAGTCTTTAAATCCTATATTAATTTTTCAATTTTGCATGTATCTTTCTTGATATTGAAATCCGATGTTCTATAAACATTATTAAAAATTTATAGAAATAAATAAAGCTAACATTTGAGCTCATTTATTTCATATTAAACCTATGATTAAAACCTCCGTTGGTGCTACGACAACATTAACTAATATTAATATTATATTAATTAATAAGACAACTGATCGTTTCTGTAGAAGTTTCTTTTCTTCTTCTTCTTCTTTTTTTAACGAAATAATATCATTATTTCAGTCAGTCTATTTCTTTATTAACCACTTTTGAGAAATGGCTCATTCACTTTAAATATTTTTCATGTTTAATTTCTAATAAATATCTTGTATATAGCTTGACTTTCATGATATCCTGAGCTAAATATGTTTAAGCTTCAAATTATCATATATATTAAATCCGTGTTAATTTAACCTCTTGCATGTGATGTCTAAATGTGTTTCATCCATCGAACTATTGTAAAAGTTATCAATTAAAATGAAATCATACGAAGATTGTCTAAAATCGTATAAAAATAATCAATAATCTATAAACATAGATTATATGTTTATAGATTATTGATATGTTTATAGATATTTAGTTGAATCAAAACGACGATACACAATCACAAAAGAACAGAAGATCTCATCTAGTTAGAACAGCAGAGAAAATAACACACGTTTGGGGTTAACACCCTTTACTTTCGTTTCCTGTTATTATGTAAATAAACCTTACTAATGAAATCATAAAAAAAAATGTAGTTCTTTGTCATCCGGAAGTCGCAGTCGCATAAGCTTTGTCTTTCATAAGTTTCTTTGTCGCAGAGCTATGCCTAACACGGCGGAAAACATGTATTCTATTTATACTTTATCTCTCACAAAAGACTTACTTTCTTCTTTCTAAATTAAATTTCGCAGATAATAAACCATATTTTTTCCTTTATATAAAAAAGTACGCTATTAAATATATGATAAAACCATGAAAATGGGCTACATTTTAGTACAAAGAAATGTACTGAAAAAAATATCCAAAAAGATATATTTAAAATAGTTAAATTCAGAAAATATTGCAAAGTAATAAAATTGATATCCTTAAAAAGATAAGATTATCATTTTTAAAATGGTAAAAAAATCTGTTTTTCGCAGTCTTATTTTTAGAAGTGCTAGGGGAAAACATCAAACTCTGGCTTAAATTTTATTTAATTAAAATTTCAAATGCAAAATCACAGTATATTATCAGCTCATAAAGCATATTTGTAACAAATTTGGTTTACAATAAACGGTCTAATTTGATCAAAGCAAGTTACTTGTTACTAATTCATAGCAATGCTCTAACTTTATCAAAATACTTACTTGTTACCGGCTTATTCAGAGAAATGGTCTAACTTTTTCAATTTCACTATTGACAACAATATTACTTATACTTTTGTTCTTTAATTAATGTCAATATGACGGATATCAGAGAGATAAATGAAAATAAATAGATATGTGAATTGGTTAAAATCGGCTATTTATTGCTTCAAAAAAGAAATATTTGGTTTGAACAAAATTAATTATGGAATAGGTTATCTTTGATTTAAATAATGCAAAATATGTAAATGCATCAGAAATATAAGAATTAAATTAAAATCAGGAAACATTATGTATATATTAACACATTAAAAATATAACATTTTATTAAGTAATCTTTTTGATTTGAGAGCTTATCTACTTTTATGAATTGTTTATCATATAATTTTAGGGGATTAAAAATATTAATTTCAATATAAGGAAGAAAAACTTTTTTTTTTCTCACAATGAAAAATGCTTTTTATTTGTACATATAAAAGTATATAAAGAGAGTGTGTTGCTTTTAGAAAATTGTTTGTTTAGAAATTTTTGTAAATCTTTAATCTTTTAATTATGTTCTCAGAGATTGAATACTTTAATTAAACTTCAAATAAAAAATAGTGCATAAATTAATTATAAATAATTAAATCTGAGTCGCATTTTCTCCGCGAAAAAAATTATAGCATCTTAATTAATCTAAAAATAACCTCGTTAAGATATAACGCTGATTAAGCTGTTGTAATTTAACATGATTAAGAATTCTTAAGTAGTTTTTAAGTAATAACTATTGATTTTAATAAAAATAGGAACGAAGTTCCATATAAAAATTTGCTTGTTTTTACAGATTTTTAATGGGCAAATAAAAGATTTAATATAAGCAGTGAAGTTTAACAAACTGTCTGCATTTATTCATTCCGATTTAATACGTTTTTATTACATTTAATTGTTGTGGGGACATTTTTAAATGCTTTCCCTATTGCTTTTGAAATTCCGCCGGCGTCCTGGCAAAGGGGAAGGGCGTCTTCCCTGCCATCTGGGCGTCAAGGTTCGGGCATGGTTGTTGTTCTTCTTTCTATCTGTTAGGTGTGTAAATGTGCCCCCCCCCCCTGTAATAAGGGGCTGTGTTGGTGCGTGCTACTGAAAAAACAAGAGATGTTCACTCGGCTTAAATCGCTGACAGATAACGGTCAGAGGGCTTGTTACTTCAGTAAAAAATATTCGCATGTATTAACTCATTGTTAGTAATAAGCTTATTTCATTCAAAATTAAAAATTTTCAATGATATTAATAATTGGTTTAACAGTAAATTACATATAAATTAAGAAATAATCTGACTTTTCTTTTAAAATAGTATATAATGCGTTTGAATTATTATTGTTATTTATAAATAAGGTTTAACATTCCAACTTAGATGATGTTATATGCATATTTTAAATTATTATTTAATTACCAAAATGAAGCTTCTTTATTTCATGTTAATTTTTTCCACAATAGCAACATGGATAAAACATATTGGAACACTTCGGATATATTTAAAAAAATGTTTAACTCTGAATCTCTAACAGCTTACTATTTAACCCACCATTACTCACAATCATTGATTAGGCTTATGATTATGACATAATATCATCGCCAACCATATGAAACATTCGGTAGCCATAAAATGCTCGCCAAACTCAAACCAACTTAAACATAAAACAAAGCTTCGTTGATATATCATTTCTTTTTATAGCATTGCAGACCATAATTTTTGGGCTATCACATTCTATAAGTTACTGATTAAAACTTTGCCAAATTTCGTACCTATTATCAATTACAAATAATGAAATTAACTGTCATAATGTATTGATTATTTCAATAACGGATTTTAACAATGTAAGCATAATTTAGTTTTGAGTTTGGAAATTATACAGTAAATAATAATAAACAGCAAAAATTTATCTGAATTTAAATAAATTGCTGAGATTGCTTTCTTAAATTGGTATCAACATTCTAAAATTTATTTATTTTTTGCCGCAATTTTAACTTTTTAGACATTAGTACCCGAAATTTTAAATTTTCATCCCTTTTTTCAGAGAATTTCACCATTAAAGTCACATTTTTGTATTTTCTTCTTGATTAATTTTTAGCAGATGCAAAATTTTCATTCAAAATAAGAAAATTTGCCTTCAGTAAAAAGAAAAAAGCTCAAGGCGAATGTGTGGTGTATTTAAAAGCAACGTGTTTCTATTAAAATCAACTCATTGGTGATAATGATAATAATATGTTTTTAGTTGGAGAATTATTAAATCAATTAGTTTATTAAATTTTTTATGACCATAATACAGAAGCAAAACAATAGTTTATATTAATTGTGCTGTAAAAATTCTGCTTTTTACATTAGACTAGATTATTGAAACTAATTAAAGTCTTATTATTTTTTTTACAAATGAAATTGATGTGTTTTTTCAATTTTAATTTCTTGAGTTAACAGACACTTAATTTCTAGATTTCCATTTATTTGTTTCCAATTTTTGGAAATGTATATTGTAAAAAAAAACAACATTTAGAATATGATAAATAACATATAAATTGCATTGGTGTGCTCTAAAATTCTGCTTTTAAAAAATTCCAAAGAAATATGTAATGAAATCTATTTGCTAAGAATGAAATGAAAAATTAATGAACTTTGATTTACTTCATATTAATAAAATAGATTTTGTTTATAAATTGAAACTTCAATTTTCAGCATCTTCATTTGATAATTTTAAAATGTATGGGAAATCAGTATTAACCAAATATATATTTTTGAACTTATTTGCAAAATTATTATACAATATAAAATTTTTTACTTTTTCAATAACTATATCGATATTTCTCATTGTCAATGGTTATTTGCATATAATATTCCTTGATGTAACTGCATGCTACCTGCTATGGTATCTTAAATGTATGCATTATATTTTTTTAAGATTGTTAGCATGCATTTTAGAAAATATAGTCTGCTGAAAATCAGTCATGTTATGGGAAGTATCTATCTTCATACATTTTCATTTAATATTATTATAAATCTTTGCCAATATATCAATATATTTAATGTGCAATGTCATTACAATTATCTGAAATAAACTGATTTCGATTAATGCTTACATGTGTTTTCTTTGTTTCCTTTCATATCTTTAATCTTGAATGTGTCACTTGATGAGGGGAAAAGTTGACTCTAATCCAAAACCATAATTGTATTACTTAGTTCACGAGCATGACCTTATTCATACCCTTCCTGATAATGGAAAACAAACATAGTTATTTTACAAATTTTCGAGAAAAGAAATAATTTTTTAACAATTATTTCAAAAGATAAGACAAATATTTTTTTTCCTTCGAATTATCCATTTAAATAAGGTAATGAAAGGTAGTTAGATAAATAAAAGGTAATGAAATCATTTTACTAACATACATGAATTTTTATTTTCGAATGCTTAAAATTATGAAATAAAAGCCAATATTTGTAAGATTTAACCGAGCTCTTTAAATCTAGAGCTTTATTATAAGTAAATATACAATTTGTTTAAACTCTGAATTTTAATTTCTTATCTTGAAGCTTTACCATCTATTCGAAATGACGAGCTTAAAAAGAAAATTAAAGAACTTCGAAACAATGAACACCGCTGCATGATAATATTTTAGACTCAACTCGGAATTATTTTTTTAAAATATCGCTTAATTATATAGAGTGATCGCATAAAAACAAAAAATATATATTTTTGTATCATCATAAAAGAAGTGACTATATATATCTAATAGTTGAAACAAAGAAAAGTGTTGTTTTAAAATAATTAAAATAAATTTTAAAATTAGAAAAATTATTTATAATTACATTTTTTTATGAAAAAGTATTAAAAACTGAACTGAAATAAAATTGATATCCTGAAAAGATAATTTTTGAATTTTAAAATAGAGTAAAAATAATTTTTATGAAGAAATTTTATTCAAAATTTAAGAAGAAAAACATTATTTTTAACTTAAAAATAATTCGATATTTTGTTAAACCTTTTTAACATTTGCTACCTAAGAAATAAGTAGGAGCCATATTTGTGAACATCTGATTTCTGTAACATTTTAACGTTGTTTTTGTTTTTTTTTTGTTTTTTTGCATTTTTCAATATATTCATAGTATACAAGCTTATAACAATAACAACGAAAAAATGCCAGAAAAATATTTTTTGCTTAAAATATATTAAAATTCTAAAACATTACCTTTAATTCTAAATTCTTTAAAAAAAGTTTAGAATGAAGTTTTAACTTTATAGCAATTCTTAAACTCTCATAACAAAAATTACATCTTAAGTTTGTTTCCTTCAGGCCAAAAAATATTTACAGATGAATTTGACTTCAATTCTAGGTTAAAGGGATATTTCTTTCAAACTTTAACAATATTCTTTTGTTTATTTTATTATATTGTTAATGGTGATGCATTCAAGAAGCAAAAACTATTTTAAACAATGTTTTCCATTTTTAAACAATACGAAAGTTCAATGGTGCCAATACCCTTAAACAAAAACAAACTTCTGAAATTATTTTTCCTCTGTATTTGGTGGCAGCATCTCGCGCTGATTTATTTTAATTTAGAAATTATTCATATTACACATTTTTTTCATCATTGATGCGACTAATTTAATTAAATAAGAACATTAATCGAATTAATATTTATTAATTCAATTAAAATGCATTCAAAATTTTTATTAATAAATTTTATTCTCTTGTAACGAAGTATATAAATAGAAAATATTTTAATTATTAAAAAAATTGAACAGGAAATTTTGACGTTTCAATTGTACGTTTCAGACTTCTTTGAATGAGAAACAATGCATTTTCGGCTTTCGGAATATTTTCGGCTCTCTTTCTGCCTATGAATAAGCTAACTCATAAACAAAATTCATTCTGAGAGTTGTCCAGCTTTAGAGTACAATTGAACACAATAAAAGTGAAGAGCTTTACAAAATTTTCCACACACGTTTAGCATAGAAATGTAGAACTACATTAAATTATAAATAAAATTTGACATGAGGTGACTGATTATCTGTCGGTCTGTACTTTTACAAGCACGCAGATATTATACTCAAAAATGCAATGATTTAAATAAATGATATTTGGTATGTAATCTTGTGACTACTGCTGTAAATTTATGTATCTGCTGTGTATGTATGTCAAATTTGGATTTAAATCGGTAGGTAAAAAGTTTCAAAACTATATTTGATTCTCTGGTTCTTGTATATTAACATTCATATATTTATCTTATATATTAAGGTCGTGCACTAGGTAACACCTAAGATCAATATTTTGTAACTGTTGTCCACTAATTCGATATAATCAATGCAGCGTATCGGCTTGCTTTATTATTCTACGTAACATGGATTTTTATTTTCTGTCGAAACTCTGAAAATAAAAATCTAAGCACTTGTAGCATTCATGTCATTGTATGGCATATAAAATTTTATGGTCCAAAAGGGAGTAATACATTTATTCGAAAATATATGAGAAAGTTTAAGGGGGATTGACAAGTTTATCACACGCAAAAAACAAAAACAAAACCATCCTGACGAAACGAAAGCAAACTAAAACAAAACAAACCAAAACAAGTAAACAAAACACACACACACACACACAAATTTATTACATTTTAATTCTTATCTTATTACGCCCATTAGACTTACCTGAAATAGGGCAATTTCAACTCTTCAAGCATTATTTGTCTTACCTCCTATTTTGCTTTCTGCTTTTTCCGATTTGGCTATATATAGGGTATACGAAAGCAGTTTTGTACAATTTTTTAAACTATATTATCTAGAAGATGTGCCTGCCTAGACCAGTTTTTAACATCTCGGTTATGATTGTTACATATTAATTAAAAAAAGTTGTAGTAGAAAAGTTGTGTGCACATTAGTAAAATGCTTAAGAAATAATACATATATGTATTTATAGTATACTTTAGAAGTAAATATAAAGTAGCATTTTAAAAGGATCTTCTCTAACCATAAGAAGAAAACTGTTCAAGAACAATAAAATCAAAACTAATTACTAAAATTTTTTTTAAACTAATGATAATCCACTTACAGAAAGGAAACAGACATGGCACATGCCTGGGATTAAAAACCTGAACTTAAATAACGGATAAAAATAACGAATTCTGTCAAACGTAAAAAAAAATATATATATATATATATATAAGGATTTTTAATTCTAATTTCAATTTAATTAATTTCCAAAGCTTTATCTTAATTTTTCCCATAATAAAATATTATCTTATTTTCTGATCTCATTCCATGTATGAAGCTGCGCAAAAATTACTGCGCAATCAGTCTACGTCTCAAGAGAAAGTGATCCCTTCGGTGAGCTTGAAAAGGTTTCAAAGGTCACCACGTGTATTGAACTGGCGCGTGGCCAGAAATCCCATCTTATATAAGACTAGTGATCATTTGTTTCGTCCCTTTTTGCCTTTTTACTTCTACTTTTGTGTCGCTCTGCGTCTGCTTGTAAATAAATTGCTTTCCCGCGATGGATATTAAAGAGAGAAGAAAATGAAGTTTAAAATACAACGTCTCGTATATGTCTTCAAACCTGCATTCTGCTTCAACTAATATTATATATATATATATATATATATATATATATGTGTGTGTGTGTGTGTGTGTATATATATATATGTAATGATATTTTAACTCTAATTTCAATTTAATTAATTTTCAAGATTTTATCTTAATTTAGTCCATAGTAACTTTATTCTAAAATATTCTCTTATTTCGTGATCCAATTCCACTGTCTCTACTTAATTAATTCAAGAGAAGCTTTGTTAAATTGCAGAATCAGCAAAAAGTCTAACTTTCCCACACTCCGCGTGAAGAGGCAAAATAACGCTGATGAGGCAAATTCTTTCTTAAAAGATCCCTGTGTTTCCCTTACTTGTGATTGACATGCGTCAAAAATCCCTATCAGAATCTTATTAATATATTAGCACTATAAAATAATATTTTCCCTATCCATATCTCATGTTATATAAGAGGAGGGATAATTTATTTCGCTCTTCTTCCCCACTTCTGTTTTTGCAATGCGCTGTGGCGGACGCACAATATCCGCGTCTTTGCTTTTAAATAATAATGCTTTCCCGATGGATTAAAAAGAATTTAAAAATGTAAAAAGTCTCTTCATTGTCTTTAAACTGAATTCTGCTTCACAACAAATAATGTTATATATATATATATATAATTAAATGAACAATGAAATGAATAACTTAATTCAACTGTGCTTGAGATATTAAAACTTTTATAGAATTATTACATAAAAGATTATTAATTGATCTTAAGAATGATAAAATTCGATTTTTCGATGAAATCCGACATTACTCGGATGACTAAGATAAATAAAAATTGTTGAAAGAAAATAGCAGATTCCCCTCATTCATGCTTGCCACGGTTCAACATTAAAAAATTTGAAGTTTGCGATCCCATAACTACATATTACTGAAGAGCAGGAACACTAATATCAAAACAAATAATTAAAATAAGATTGAAATAAATTGTGATCCACTAACAGAAAAAGAGAGGAAGAAAATATTACCCATACATATAAACACTTCCAAGTTCTAAATGCGAGCTTACATAATAAAAATTAATTCAGCTTGCTTTCATTAGTCAGCCATTAAGGAAAAACAAATCAGAAGTCAAAACAGTAGTTGACTAGATGCTAAAACAATGTTGCTATACGTTTTAATTATTATATGAACGAACTGTAAAATTTTTCCTTGGGTCGGTTAATTTTTTTCGTTGACATATTTTGATACACAGTGTCTCAATTTTTAATGTATTTACATCTAAATGAACAGACATCTACAGACAAATACATCCGTTCGAAATAAGACAATTTCAATATAAAAATGATCAATTCTGAAAAAAACACACACGATGTACAGGACCTATTTCATCTATTGCATATCTGTTTCCTAATAGTCTTCGTTCGAAGAATTTCTAACTATTTACTAATAAATGCGAAAGTAGATTCCTCCAGAAATATTTTTAACCCTCTCAATCCTAAGATCATTTGAGTTCAAAGGTCTCAGAATTATGGAACGCCGAAATTCAGAAAAAGAAAAATTTTCAAGTTCCTAAAGCAAAGAAAACCTGCTATGACAATCCTTATTCTTTAGAGATTGATGTTTAGAAAAAAGATGGTATATATCTTAATTCATGGCTACTACGCAAGTTTTACTTGGATATCCTTTGAAAACATCTCAAACAATTTTCTGTCTAAAACCCACCTCAGAGACCTTTTTTAACATACAAAGCATACGCTACTCTATCCATCACATTTAACAAAATGAGGAGGAATTGCATAATAATACATAGGTGCTCAGGGCTCCAAGGTATTTTTGTTGAATGGACGTTTGGGGCCTTTCAGCATTGATACAAATAATTTTGTCACTATTTGTCCTAAATTCAAAAAGATGATCATTTTGAATCATAATCTCAATTATTTCCACGTAAATAGACGTTAATAATATAATATCACTAGATAAAATGAAAATGTATATAAACGTAATAAATAAAAATTAATAAAATTACATTCAGCATAAAATTAATAAATTTACATTCAGCATTGTTATATATCGGTATCATACCTCCAGTTGAAGAAACAAAATACTTCTGAGTTTTGAAGATTTTTCATGTAGATCTCACTTTGGGAGGAATCATCACATCGAAATAATCTTCCCTAGACACTCAAAACACTAAAGATTCTTCAAAGAGATATTCTTCGTATATCCTATTGAT